>JNEY01000835.1:54131-69441 GCA_020875895.1 Aphelenchus avenae
TCAAGAAGATGAAGTGCCGTGGAATGCACTCAAAAATCCGCCAAGATCACTGTGAAGCAAAATTCGATACGTCACACTTTTACAGTCACAACGGTGCCCTACATTAAGCACTTTCCTGGCGTTTCTGCCTTAAAATGACACGTCGGCTTTGTCCTAGTATTAAAGGCGTAGTACGGGCATCTCTTTAAAGTACGGCACTGTCGAAATTAGTTCTCTAGTAGAGCCCTAGTACACTCGTGAGCGGCAGCAATTGCTCATCGAAGAGTCGCTGACGTACCTCGAGTTCTTCATCATCATCTGGCGCGTCCGGTTGAAGTCGTCCAGGAGCTTCTTGTTGTCCATGGGGCGAGCGGCCATTGTTACAAGCTAAAGTTCCGAGTCTGCCTGGTAGTAACAAAGAAGCCACGCATTTTTCGCGATAATAATAGCTTCACAAATAATGAATCCAACAATGAAACAAAGCGTATTATTCAAGGGTCACTTCATTCTTAATGCGGCTTCACGTTCCGCTTTGCTTCAAAAACTTTTAATGCTTTAATATGCACCAAGTTGCGCGTTTTCTACGCTTTGTCGAGTGACGCTATTGACTGCTACGCGACTTTCGCTTCGACTCCCTGGCGTAATGCTCCCATTCAGTGGCCGTACGGACGCCTCCATGGCTGTTGGAAGTGGTAGAAGGTCGCCAAACACGACGTGACGGACTCCATAGAGGTGTATTTTCTGGCCGTCCTTTACGTGTGCGAGACCTTTTTACTTGTCAGTCTTATTCATTCTCTTCTGTTTCTTATTGCTTGTAAGCTAGCTAAAGCCAAGCAAGTGAACTGAGCGTTTCAGCTTGAGGTATGGAGGGTGTAGGAGCCGCTAGCCGAGTTTCCCATGCAAGCGTTCACTCTCCACGAGTTTCGCACATTCTCTGTAGTGGTTTATTTCGCAAATTTTACGTATCAATTTTTGTACGCGTCTTCTCCGTTGAGAGATCAGCGCTCATTCGCGTAAGACTAGGCATGATTTCTTTGTGGCGTTTACCGGTTGGCTTGCTTGTGGCTTGCTGAAATATTACGCTTTTAAGGGTCCATGCGTGTTATTCTTTTATCGACTGGGTACTACCTCGGATTACCCGCAGCAGTAACCTATGTAAGACATGGTTAGAGGTCTAATTTCTCAACTTCTGGCCTCATGGAGGCCGCTAACACTCTTTTGAGCTCTCTTAGTGGCGCAGCTGGACCATCCAGTGGAGAAGGAGCTTTGCGGAAATGCGATTCTCCCCTAGCAACTTCTCTTGCATGTCAACCAAAATTAGGATTTAGTTTCCTTCCGCTACGACTCGGCTGCTTCGAAAAATGGCTGAAGGCTGGGGCCAATAGGCACTTCGAAAAAAGCAGAGACTTCCCGCAAGACCAAGTGTCACTTATTGGGTTCTCTTTCAGAAAGCGCATGCGCTGAGAAGAGTCTAGTGAGCGTAGACCACTTGCCCGCGCGCACGCATCGATTAAAAACGAGGCGGAAAGACACGCTGAGAGGGCAAATTCCGCTGACCGCCGCGGACGCAGTTCACGCTTATCCGTCGTGCAGAGGTGAATAAATATCCTTCCGTACTTCGAAAGGAAAAGGGATTTCCTTTCGGAAGAAAATTTATTAATTGCGCCATGCGTCCAGGCAAACAATCAGGTTAGGCAATCAATAAGTGTATTCCGCTTTGAAGTTCTTGGCCATCACGCCGTGCTGATTGTTCGCGACGCATGCGTAAATCTGAAAAGTACCCGTCGTCGTCCTATTCGTGGACCTTGACTGTAGGGACCGGCGTACCCTACCCTTCGATTGTACCGAAATCCCGTAAGAAGTGGAGTGCACCCAAGTAATTTTATGCCCCACAAAGAACCATAACTTCACTTACCGAATTTCCTCTAATTTAATCCCCGCTATGAGGGGGTAACTTCGATTGACCTCTAGTGTGGTTCCGTTGGTCTACCCTACAAAACGAGACCCGTATCCATGCGCACCCACATAGCAAGTGTTCCGTGCTTCCCCAGCCATTCGAGGTAAGACTTAATTACTTAGTCCTTCTGTCTACCGACCTCTAACAGGAAACTGATTACGCCCTACTCGAAAAGGTATCCTGAGCCTCGCTTACTCCTTGGTCTCCCATCGTCGCCGGATCGATCTCCAGCTTGCTCCAGATTTCATTCGTTCCGATGGGCCTTTCATAGTACTGAAACATGCCAGGAGCGTCAAGCTAAAATGACCGGTGAAGGCTCCTTACGTGGGCATTCGGCTTCGGCTGCATCTCCGCGCCCTCCTTGAACCACTTGATCATCGGTCGAGGGTCGCCCCTCGCGCGACAGACGATCACCAGCTTATAGCCGAGACGGAATATCTGCGAGAAATGCGATCCCGTGATTATGTGAGCGCTCTAAATTGCATACGTATCGAACTGTTCGCGAAAATGAGCATCCTTGAAGGCCTTTCCCGTTCCCGACCAGACTTTGATTTTAAGCATCCATAGCGTTGACTGCGTTCGGAAACGATTAACAACAAAGTTCAAGTAAAAACTGTTTATTAAAAATTATTTTTGGTAATTAGTTTTGAAAAAGAACAATGGCATCGAATAAGTAATCTAAAAACTATAAATACGCAGCTTACAAAATAAAATTATTTCTAAAAATGAAGTTATTTTCTTGAATTCTTTATGTAGGCTCTTAAACCCCGCCGTATCCGTACCGCCTTTGAGGTCCGTAACGAACAAAACAGAACAACCCAAGGTCCACAACGGCACAAAAACGTCGAAAATCCCGACCGAAAGCCGCACGAAATATCCCGACCTGACGTAGTCCATTCCGTTAAACGGTTCGTGAAACAAGGCGTATGGTCCAGTAAGCACGACGAGTTCCCGTAATGAGTGTATACGTCCCTGCCCCTATGCCGGGCAGCTTAAATCGGGCTTTGCTTGAAAGCATTAACTCTCTTGATTTTATCTTTTTCACTTTTATTTTCTTTGAAGCTCCCCGCTAAATCGCGCCGATTTTACTTACGCGATTGTCCGCGAGCGTGGTCTGAATCAGCGAGAACTCCGCGACCTGGGCGAATTGCAGGTTACTCTTGCCCTTGCCCTTGCCGCCGCGACGTCCACCTCGAGCCGACGCCATGTCCGCCGCGAGCAGCAGCAGCGCCGCAGTGCACAGCGCCACCGAGGCAAGCCGTCCAGCGGAGATCATCGTTACGTCCGCCGGACGCGCACTCCTTCCGAGACGACGCAGACGAATGCGACTCGTCGAGAAGCTACAGCGACACTTGCGCAACTCAGAGACGCAGAACTTCCTTCATCCCGCCTATCAGCAGCTCCTGAACAGGTACGTCTTCTTGATTCCATTCCAACCCACACAAATAGCCAATGCTTAGGGCCTAGGAACCAGAAAATGCACGGTTCCTCAACGATGCTTGCCAGTTAGTGCAGTTCAAAAGCCTTGTAGCTAGGGAAGCTGTACATGGTACCTATGATGTCCCATCGTAAAATGGCTTTGCGGTAAGGTCACGTCCGCCGAGTACGTCTTAGGTGGAAGCGGACGTCTACAGGGAGACGTCTACATATCTCCCATGTCCTTGTCACTGTCCTCATAGCGTTCACAACTAACCCAAAAACAAGCCGTCCCTGTCCACGCTATTGTAAATTGGCATTAACAAAATTCCCCGGAAAAGTAGCACAGAGCAAAATAAATTTGGTCGAAAGGTGCAGAGTGGAAGCTGTTCCAGCTGGAACAGCTGACCTTCGGCGCAATAATTCCGATCCTTGACGAGTCGAATCGATCTGCGGACACGTCTCGCCGTCCAACTTAGTTCCTCTCCGAGGCTCTCGGATCACCGCAGGTTGCTAGAAGAGAACATGGGATGTAAGGTACTTAATGATGACCCTTAAGTCTGGTCCTAAGTGCCCGTCCAGCAGATGCGTGAGAATCTCGAAGACCCTCGGATAATGGTCCATAACAAGGAGTGGGACTGGTCAGGCGGCTACGCTGTCATAAGTACTAGAAACGGCCAGTCGATAGGCGCGCTTGTACAGCATCAACAGAGACGCTGACCGTCCGACTGCAGTCTGTCCTCACTAATCTTGGCGACCCAAACCGAATTCCGAGCCGTACTATTCGTTTGAAGCCTGGGTCCTGGCTTGGGTCCCCGGCACGGGAGAGGTCACCGCGGCTTGGTTCCAGCAGGAGACCTAAAATTGTCCAAGCCGAGCCGGGCTAGCGATAAAGCCCGTGAAAGCACGGCCGATATAGACCCGAGCCGGCCTTCGGCTTAGGGACCGGCACGGAGATGTAGTTTCAATGTTTAGTTCTCACCTTCACTACCTAACTTCCAGGAAACTCCCCGCCTTCATCACCAACGAGAAGCCGGTCTCGATCGGCTTCGTGTCCCTGAGCTACCGCACCGCACGGAAGATCCGCAAGCGAACGCTCTTCTACGAGCCATTCCCCCGGGTTCCGCCGTTCTACTGTGAGCGATGCGGCCTCGCTTCGAGCCGTTCGCGGATCCTCGTCGAGCACGACTGCTCAAAGAAGTTCCCCTACTCGGATTACGCGAATTGTAAGTGCGGCTTGAGCGAAAGTACCCCTAATTTGGCGGACAATGTCAACGTCCTGCTTCGGTTTAGGACTGGTTCTAAGTCCATCTCCTAACGCTGTAGTGATCCAGCATAAGTAAAAGTTTAGTCGTCGTCTCTCAAACAAATGCCTAGCCCTAAACCCGAAAGACATGCATTAATAAGTGTACTGAGCGCCGAAGCTACACGCTTAAGCCTAAGACTGTAGCTCCAAGCCTAAGCCTATACCTATATCCTGGCGCTAATCATAGTGTGGGCATAAGCTAAACGGTGCCCAAGCAGCGTGAGTACTTACACCTAAGTTGTTGCGTCAGAGTCTTGGTCCTAGTCGTTGGAACGAGCTCTGCGCACGCGTCAGTTAGCGGCGGCCTACGCGAAAAGTTTGGTGGTCTAGACGACGTCTTCAACTAAAGCTTGAAGCCTTTTTAGTCCCCTCTTTTGGATTCCAGTGCTTTGAGCAAGACCTAAAGGGATAATAGAAGAAAAGGCGGCAATAACCAACAAGTCGTGCTCCCTTAAGTTAACTTTTGCCTGCTTTAGTGCCCAAACTGATCGAAATGGCGCACCGAAGCCGCGTCAAAGACGCACTGGGAGTGATGGAACGACTTCCGGATCCGCAGAAGTATGACGTCAAGCCGGCACCGATCTTCAGCAGCCTCGATCTCGGCCCGGAGGTGACGGGAAGGAATCCGCAGAGGCTCAAGTAAGCACCCGGTTCGATGGACAAGTGGGCGATGGGGCCGAAGAGTACCCGTGAATAAAGCGGTCTACCGTATTTTCTCTAGTAAACCCCCCGGGGGTCTAATTCGCGATCGATGAAATTCGGGAAATTTTAAAATTTTAAATGCTCGTAACTTTTTTCTTTTGCGTCCGCAGGACTCTCTCTTCGTCTTAAAATACTTGGTTCGTCGTTATCTATTCAAATATGGCCTTAGTTAGGATGAAACCGTTGCTCCAGCCCAGCTGTGAATTTTAGGGGAGGGGGGTCAATTAGGTGGGGGGGGGTCTAATAGAGGGGGGGGGGGGTGTTTATTAGAGAAAATACGGTATCTAGTATAATAGCATCGAGACAGCTCCACATTGTTTGTGCATGAATGTTCCTCCTGATCTACGTCTCCACGTCCCGATGAGTACTAGCTATTATATCTAAGATTGGCTCCAGAGCAAATCGACTCTCTGAGTGGAGGGACATGCGCACGTCGTAAATCCCGTGTAAAATAGTGCCGAGCGTTTGTTCCCTACCGAGAGACTTTCGTATTGTCCGTAGTGCTTAGCTCTAGCATAGTCCTGCATGGATGGACACCACCACATTGAGCAAATACCTGCGAGTGCATTTTTGAGGTTTTGCATGCCGTTTTTGTCGTATCTTCCGCTGCGACTGTGAAGGAGATGGGCAGTGAAGAATGTGTATCCCTCGTTCTTCAAGCATTTGAACTCGTCGACGCTAATTAGCTGTTTTGCATCGATACCGAGATCGCCGGGGCTGTCAGACGTAGCGGCAATCGTAATGGCGCATACGATGATGACGAAAATGCCCGGTGCCGTTGCGCTAAATTTGCATAACAAACTTCGACTCATAAAGTAAATCTTCTGGTTTTGGCTTCGTTTAAAGACTTACGCGTGCATGCCTGACGGACGTAGAGCAGAGAAACACGTTTGCTATGTCGTCGCTTTGGGCAGAATTTTAGTTCGCTAGGTGAGTTTCAGAAAAGAGAGAACACTGGCACAATGGTAAACAAGTCGGATTGATAACACGAGCATTTTTTGCTCAAACAATCCGTGAATTCATGTTTGTCCTTTTTTACTTTGTGCCTGCTGTCGGTATTTGCAAGCATCATATGAAGTGCAATGGACGAGCAAAACGCTCTGTTTCCCACTGGAATGCAAGTGTCAAGAGCATAACCGGCTTCTAGGCGTCCCGGCTGAGGGAAAGCGCTTACCACAGGCCATAAACTTCGATGTAAAATGTGAGAATTTGTGTGCCCGAGTGTGCCCTAGAATGCCATTAAAACCTAAGAATGCCATGCGAAAAGGCGAATTAGCCGAAGAAGCAAGCTCTAAGCCGTCACGTAGACGATGATTGGCTGAGAACAGGGTAGTTGTAGCATGTAGTAGTGTCGTGCTTACGTGTTAGACTAAGACAAGAAAATTGTCGAATATTATCCACATTTACGGTCCGTTCCCTCGCTGCATGTCGCAATGCGCGTCTTTTCGGAGAACCTTTCCTCGTGCACTGTCCACCCTGCGGTTCGACAAAATATCGAAGCTTTCACTACCAAGCATATTCGTCTTCTCGGAGTAAAACAGTGCCTACCACGACTCAGCGTTCTCTGCAACGTCCATAAGGCCATAAAAAGGCTTCTTCGCCAACCAAAATCAGCCTTCTGATCAATATTGGGGCTGTTACTTTAATTAAATAGGTGCTTAAGTCCACTGTCGTTTTCCTTATATATTTTTGCTAATTCTAGCTATTTTTCTCTCATAAAACGCGTTTTTGGTTTGTTTTTTTTGCTGCGTCCCTGTTCGACCCAGCGCCGGCGTCGGGACCGCCGAATCGGAACCGGCTCGACCGGACAATGGTTCAGACCTTCACAGCCCCTCTCCCCGGTTCTCTGTTTCCTGCACCGTCCTAAAAGCCATTAGAAGGCTTCTTCACGGTCCAAAATTAGCTCTCCGATGGCAGAAACTTCCTCGTGCGCGTCAAGGGTAACATGCTATTAGGCATGGCTCTGCGGCGCATCTCATGACTAACATTTGACTCGCGACATAAACATGACTAAGTACCGGTTTCGCAGTTTGTTTTGGCTTGGACAGCCATTATTGGAAGTGCCTGTTTGCTACCGTAGTCGACGGCGCAGCCACTGTCGCAACCACAGTGATCCTCGACGCATCAAGCGGCGAGACGCCAGGTCGTCTCTTTGCTTAGAACGCGAATACGATTTATGCGTGCGTTCTGCAATGAGAAGCAAGCCAGACTCTTGGAGAAGATGAACAGCTGATTGAGAACCACCTCTTCGGAAGTATGCGCCTGGGTCACTTAGTGCAAGTTGTGGGACCGACGAGCCTTTGGCTATGCTAGACGAGCTTCAAGGAAGGGTAAAGGACGCATCGAGCCGGAGCATACCGGAAGGGTTTAAGTTTCACAGTCAAGTTCTACTTCAGCATTACGTCAACGCAGAAGACGAAGTTCGGGCACTTGAAACTTTGACGGCGAAGATGAAGTTGGTCCATCTTCAACGTTGAAGTTGTAGCTGTAGTTTTGCAGCTTCAAACGTATGCTGGCCGCTGAATCACACAGTGAACAATCAACTTCGTCTTAACTTCAGCTTAATCTTTGTAGGTGAAGTTGAACTTTTTGGGTACCTATTCAAGTAAGCTTCATCTGCACATCGTTTTTAAGCTGAACTATTCTGATTTTGGGACCTTGTATACCGGGACAGACGCTTTTCGTACCCTAAATCCCGCTAGTCTTTTCAGCTGCAGAAGTAAAACTAGTTTCGCCAGAACGTTGCATTTCTGGCAGATTTTACTAGGCTAGTCCCCTCTTTTAACTCGTCACTTGCATAACTGCGTTCCCTCGAACGGCGTTATCCATCCTCACGTTCATCAAGCGTAGGTTTGCTTCTATGAAATGCCTAACTACCGGTAAGTCAGTTTCGTTTTTAGTGTTGCAGATTGGTCAAATCGTCGTGAAAACACTCGCGATATTCCATTGAGCGGGCTCTTGCGACCCTGCATCTACCTGGAATGCACCCACTTAATATATCTTAGCGAGCAACATCGTGCTCCGGGGTCAACGTGCAAGTTTGGATAGCACCTGTTCGGGCCGCTCGATTTAGTCAGCTTGAGACGCCCACGTTTAATCAGGATCAAAAACAGCGAATACTTCTGTGCTTAACTCTCGATGAAACCTAGTTTGCAGCTTACCCTTCGCAGAACAGCAGACCGAAAGTTCAAGTTCTGAAATCATGCTGGCAGGCCTGTAATCGTCTGCAAAGACCGACGATGATGCCGAGAAGGGCCTCTTCCGAAGGCAGACTTTAAGTGCCACGTGTCGAGTCAATGGGCCATTGGCATCAACTCGTCATGAAAACATTCGCGATGTGCCATTGAGCGCAGCCCTGCATCTACCAGGAATGCACCCACTTAATACAATCTTCGCGAACAAAATCGTGCTCCGGGGTCAACGTGCAACTTTGGATAACACTTGGTTGGAATTAGCTCAGCTCGAGACGCCCACGTTTAAGCAGTATCAAAAACCACACATAATTCCGTGCTTCACTCGCGGTGAAACCTCGTTTGCAGCCTGGCATTCGCAGTACATCAGACCGAAAGTTCAAGTTTCGAAGTTTTGAAATCTTGCAGAAAAGCCTGCAATTTTCGACGACAGTGCTTAAAATGGCATCTTTTAAAGTCAGACGTAAAGTGCTAGGTTTCCAACCGGTCGACGCTACGGCAGCTATCAGCAGTCAGAACGTTGACGCAATCATGACGAGCGCGTACGCACGGCTATTACCACCGGTTTGCCGGTCCTCAACGGAGACCGCCAGAAGGCATTTGGAAATCGCAATTCAGGCACTTGCAAAAGGCACGCACCACATTGTGCCATACTGGACCGAGACCTGGGTCTAAGTAGCATTTTGAGGTAGGGACTAGGATACCGCTAACGACCTCGCCACAAAATAATACCGTTTTGGAAGAAAAGATGTAGAAGCTGCAAAAATTTAGGCGTATTTTTAACCAAATAGATCACCAAAATTGATCAAAATGCATGATAAGAAAGTTCAGTCCACAACAGAAGCAATCCTTAGTTTGTCCGTTGAGCTTTACTCAATAGGACATGATCCGAAGAAGTTCATTTGAGTTCGTTCTGTCGTGGACGCACGAAAGTGTCTACCGTCTTTTAGGCCTAGTATGAAGGCTAAACCTAAACTTTATTTAGGTGTCTTTCTTCCGTAGCGGCGTGTACTTTGCGGCCATAAAGTTGGGCTTACTAGCTATAGCTCATTCATCTGAATTTGACTGAACCTTCCACTCCAGACAAATTCTGATAGTGACCTTCTCCGCCGCGTGCCGTAAGTCCAACTTGAACTGTCTTCATTACAGCCCGTAATTACGGCCATAATGAGATCGTAATCGTTAAAGACCTTGCTGTAAAAGCGTAATGTATTCATACGCCCTGCCTACTAACGAATTGCCCTTGAACTCCATGGTTCCTCCGGGAACGAGAACAAATAACTGTATTTGGGCGTCATTATTTGTACAACAAGTGGCAATGTA
Organism: Aphelenchus avenae; assembly: GCA_020875895.1. NCBI lineage: Eukaryota > Metazoa > Nematoda > Chromadorea > Rhabditida > Aphelenchidae > Aphelenchus > Aphelenchus avenae. The sequence goes on from JNEY01000835.1 coordinate 64,006, forward strand.
CAACGATCACAACAAGCAGCTACTGAAGCGGTGAGATCCTATCGTTCTCGACACTGCTGATCCTTGGAATCATGATTGGCGGCTTGGAAATGAAAGATAGTTCAAAACTTCTTCTCGACTTTCCGGGCTTAATTGCGCGAGCCGTCGGCTGATGACTTCGAGAATCCGGCCGACGTCCTTGGCTCGGAGGAAGCGCTTCACCTAAAGCAGCTGTGTATGATTCATGGTAAATACGCATGAAATTTTGATTATGTTTTCACAAAGCTGGCGCAATTGGCACGCATGGAACGATTTTTAGCGATGCTAAATTTACCCTATCTGACGTCCCAAGACTCCAGCAGGTGGCATGTTTGTCAGCGAAATTCAGTGTTTATCCGTAGATTGATCCTGCTTAAACATTCCAGCGTTTTACTCGTGATTTCTAAATTATGCTTTGAACAAAAACATGTCCCAAAATAGACAATTCTGGGCCAATTTATCCTATCTGGCTTACAAACTCTTAAGCAGGTGCCCCAACGACGGCCTAAATGGATTTTTGCCTGCGAAACTGAGTACTTATACTGACCTTAAATAGTAACTACTGATCGCTCTTACGAATGTTTTCTTAACTATGTTTTGAAAAAGAACTCGTCCAAAAACAGATAATTTTGTTCCAAGTTTGCCTCATCTGACGGACTAAATCTCCAACAGCTGCCCCTTCCACGGTCATTCGAATATGGCCGCGAAATTGAGTTGCTAAATTTGAACGCTGTCTTAAATATTTATGAGTGTGCGCGTTTTACGCATGATTAGCATAATCTCACCGCTTTTTGCACATAATTTTTCAATTAGGTTTGGAAAATCATGTCCGGAAATAGAATATTTTGTGCCCAAATTTGTTCTATCTAGCGTACAAAATCTTCAACAGGTACCCCCAATGACGGCCTAAATGGATATTTGCACGCCAAACTGAGTACTAATTCGTACACTGATCTTAAATTATTAATGACTCATGCATGGTCTCCTAATTATTTTTTGAAAAAAATGTCCGTAAATAGATTATTTAACGCCAAAATTGCCCATGACCGGGACGTACGGACAGAGCAGGTGTTGCCAACACCGACAACACTTGTTTACCCGCGAAACCGGCACCTAGCCATGTTTGTGCCGCGCGGCAAGTGTTAGTCATGCGATGCGCTGCTGCCCTAATTACGCATTATCAATCACGCGCTTGGGGAAGTTTATGCCATCGGAGGGCTAATTTGGGGCCGTGAAGAAGCCTCTGATGGCCTTTGGGACGTTGCAGAGAAACAGAGGACCGTGGCGACGGCTGCTAACTGTTTGATCCAGTGTCGGGCCGAGCCGGCTACGATTCAAGGATGGCGCCGGTGCTGGGTCGAGCCGCCCGCATAAAAAATAGCTTGTTTTGACAAAATTTAGCCGAAAATAGCCAAAATGCTTAAGGACACTAAGCACCCATTTAGTAGCATCCCTGATTGTCGCGTGTGCTTTACAGTGCGATCGTAAACGTCAACGCTATTTTATGGGCGCTTGTCCCACCAACCAAGTCAAAGTTCCAAAAACAAATTCGCTGACTTTACCCACCTGCTTTCGGTCCTTCGCCGTCAGCAGCGACTGAACTGACTGTGGGGGTCGGTGCTTGGCAATGAAGGCCTCGATCGCTTGCCTTGCCGCAGGGTGCACACTGGACGAGGAAAGTTTCTCCTGAAACAGGATCTTCGAGCCGGACTCAGTGTAAACTCACTGAAAACGTGGTCAATTTCGCGGTTACAAGCAAGTTTCTTCGAGCGGACAATGAAACGTGGCGTCTTACAAAAGAGAAAGCATGTGCATGTGCTTAATCAACGATATCACGTTCGACTCTGTAATTGCATACTTCCGCATGCGATAGCGCTTAATACGCATGACTCATGCGTGGTGCTGATGCAATGCTAGTACAGATGTGTGCATGCATGCATGCTTCTCCGTGCGGTACCCTTAGTAGACATGCATGCGTCGGTATGCTGTTGACCGTATTACGCACGACTGCACGCATGTACGCTTCTGTAAGTGGTACCAGTTGGAACACATGACCGCATGCATGAATGCACGCTGCAGCATGCGGTACCGCTTAGTACGTACGACTGCATGAATGCATATTTGTACATGGAACGCATGGTTGCGTTGCATGCGTACACCGTAGCACGCATATCGGCACGCATGCATATCCAGTGCATGACATGATGCACGCATGTGCCTCATATCAGACTAGTGCCTTTATTTGTGGTGATCGCTCGGCTTCGCGTCGCCAGTTTCATTCTAGCAGAGAGCTCACCTTAACCAGTTCGATGACGTTCTGATACTGTGCCGTCGCATGCCAAACGCTGATGCTTCGCAGTTCCGCCTTTGTCCAGTCGAGCGAGCGGAAGAGTCCGTGATGTCCGCCGATGCCTTCCGACTCGTAGCCGTTGCCTTCCACGACGTCATCAGCTTGGGTTTTTTCAGGGCGTATTGCTTGACAGACGGCGGCGGCACTGCACAATATGTAGCAGACGGTGGCAATGTGGTGCTCTACGTGACGCATGTTGTGGGTAAAGGCTGTGACTGAAAGGATTGTTGTTAAAATGAAAAATAAGACGGTCGCTTCAATAATGAAATCATAAAACTGCAGTCAAAAAGCGGCTTAGAACAGAAAACAACTTTAAAACGGAAAACTTGCTGAAATGTTGAAACTCGCACCCCGAGATCAGCCGCGGCGAAGGTTCGGCTAGCGGTTCTTTGCGGCTCCTCGACGACTTCTTGAGGTTTCCCACGAAGCTCACACTAACAGAGGGAGTGGCCTATTCTCACCAGCGATCGGCTGCTAGGTGTGACGCAGAAGCAGGGTTGTTTACTCGAGCAGTGAGACGGCTGTTTACCGCGCGACGTGAACGAATTTAATGCACCTGTAATTTTCTTAACTTGTCTTGTGACGCAATGAAACTAAGCGGAATCTATCACGAATGCAGATCGAAAAGCGTACCAGCCAGTACCAAAGCGATTCAAAGCGTGAAATAGGCGGTTCTTGGGAGGAAATGAGTCATGGCGGCCTTTAGACGCGTGCAGGTGCCAAAGCTGCAACAAACTTCACTTGAAGTGGGTCCACGCCTAAGGGAATTCGGAATTTAGCAATCACTCCTTTTTCCCGGAAGTATGAAGCAAAAAAAGTTCAGAATCATGAACGCCTGAATTGGGAAGTTTTTCGGATTTGAAGTGGGAAACGACGGCAGTAGTACAGTTACCCCCCCCCTCCCTGTCGGAAAGTCTTCCCCACTGAGGGGGATAACTGTACCCATGGTAGGGGGCCATGGTTCCGAGTTCGACCGGCAGACCCTGGAACTAGAAAACGAACTGCTACCGACAGCAGCCTACAACCAATGAAGAAAACCTCGTTGAAAACCTCATAAAGTTTGCACGATATACTCGCAATAGGCGATGACAAACGCTACAACAGGACGTGATTATGGCGATTATCGTCCGAGGTGTCTTTTTTCGAAAGAAGGTGTGTGGTTCATTGGCGCTTAATAGCCGTGCATCGAACGGGGAAATTAGGTAAACTTGCGGACTCCATGGGCCGAGATCTCGGTGTACTTTGCTGAAAACGAGCAAGATGTGAGAGTTTGATGCACGCCAGCAGGGAAAAGCGAGCGTCGGCACGTCGAAAAATGAATGAAGCACATTTCCTCTGAGCCAGCCCGAGACTGAAAGATCACCTACAATCCTGTCGGATAGACTACGCAGAAGTGCCACTAGTTGTTGGGCGTCATCCGCCACAAGGACCAAAGCGGATCGAGTGACGATCGCTTTAAAAGTCCTGTGTTCTATACCACTAACTCAAACCGGATAATCGTTAGGAGCTTGCACGGCGAAGAGTAGAGGCCCTTAGGCCAGGACCGAAGCCGAAGCATATGTAAAATTTAAAACCGAAGCCGAAAACCGAAGATAAATCAATGAAAGCCGAAGCTCTGCAAAACGTTCACAGGGATCGCCCAGAAAATTTATGATGCTCGTCCCATGGGTCAGTTTGGGCGGCAGCTAGACACCATCTGAGGAAATTTTATTAAAACCGCTAAACTCAGCGCCCTCAAATTTGGTTCGTATCTCCTGCGGCGAGCCCGTGCAAACCGTCGAAAAGCTTTGGTACCTTGGGCCATTTGCGAAGCTAAAAAACCACCAAAGATCGAAGCCGAGAACGAAGTTTCCCCAGCCCTAGGACAGAGATCGGTCACCAGATAAGCCCTTGTGTAAGCATAAATCAGTACGTGTACTTCAGGTTGAAGCCTACGCTGATGAGTTTCCACAATGGGTAGGTAGGCGGCGAGGGTTCATCACGTTAATTGAACCTCGGGCCAGTTGGATTGAACTCAACCGGTTGAACTTTTGTGGTCCGAGTGCATTCTGCTCAATCCAAGTGATCCTTGGCTGGCTCGCGTCGTGGGCTGCTTTATCGGATGTAAAGCATGGGAAGGCGGAGTCAGTCGCATAAGTACTGCGGTCTGATATTCCAAGGCTTACTCATGTATCTTCAGCACTCTTCGAAATCCAGCTGGACGCAACAGTCATCCAAGACCGAAGGCTAAGATAGCTTCTGGTTCTCCTAAATTAAAGACCGGCAACCGGTAGCCGTACCGTACCTCGTGCCATACTGGCCCCCTTCGTACCGTACCCCTTATTGTTCCAGTACGGGACTGAGCAAGGTACGTGCCATACTACGGAATGGGCAGTAGTACGGTACAGCTGCCGATCTCTCAGCTAAACGAGAGTACATGCGCTTGTAAGAAATTTACGAAATGCATGACAACTTCATGACGACGAATCGCAGTACGGCTGAGCAAGAAAACAGTGTAGTGTGCGTCAGGAGGTATGCTTGATTGTAGCAAGAAAACTTAAGGGTATTTCTAAAGGAATTGTCGTTTTTACAGATGATACGCGTGACGAAGCTACATCATGATTGCCGTCTCTAGCTTCACTTTTTACCTCAAAACGCAAAAAGGCCAAGGTCGGATTTTTGCCGCTTAATGATGGAGGTTAAAGCGGTTGAAGTGTGTTTCAAGAGTAGTGCCAGTGCACTTTACTAGATGTGCTTAGAGTTGTACCCCGGTGATTAGGCTGTCGACAAAGCAAAGATCGCTGCCACAACCGAGAGTATTGGGACTGGGAAAAACGGAGTTTCGACATGGACGTACCAAGATTTTAAAAGCACATGTACAGACGAATGTGGTGCAACTAATTATGGGGAGGAGGGGGGCAAAAATTTTACGCGGGCCGTAAAAACACCCCCAGGAGGTATAATAAATGCGAGGACACATTTATCAATAGGATTCTTAAAGGATCTTCTTCTGAATATATGTAGGAACAGGGTGATTCAATTATTCAATGTGCAATTTTTCGTATGGGGGGTAGGGCAATGCTTCTCCC
>JNEY01000836.1:0-20090 GCA_020875895.1 Aphelenchus avenae
GTCGCTTTTTAGTCCTGTGGCAGCGTCTTGTCAACATCTGAGGTCGAAACGACGTGTCAAGACATCCTTCAAAATTCAAGCCGAATCAGTAGCCAAGAGACGATCGAGGCAGTCAGGTGCTACTTCGCCACGGGCGAAGTGGAGATTACGACAAAATTCGTCTCCTTGATTTGTCCGGTAAGCCGCCAACAACGGCCGGGTCGCCGCTAGCCCCTAGACCTGGATCCCCGGCCCGGGCTCAGGCGGGCTGGCCCAAGGCCTTTTTATGTCAATCTTCTAGGGCGAAATCGGCAAGAAAGACTGTCTTTTTTAGCTTGCGGCTATGATAGGTAGCGAGGTAGTGGCAAATGCACTATCTTTAGTCCTAGGCAAAGCCAGAAGAAAATGACAATTGTGCTAGAATGCTAGAATGAAGAAAACAAAAATTGTGCCAAACAAAACCAAAAAAATGCTAAAGCCCAGAGATGGGGGCCGGTCCCGGACGCCGAAACCGCCAAAATCGGAGCATTTACAAGTGTTCCTTGCTACAGATATCGAAGTCGAGGATTGTTCATGCTGCTCGAGGAAGGGACTGTCGACATCTCGAGTGTTTCGACCTTCGAAGCTTTCTAGAGCTCCACACTATGCAGGCATTCTGGGAGTGCCCGTTCGTGTTTTGTCGCGAGAAGTTATACTCCGATCAGCTCCGCATTGACGAGTACGTCTGTTGGGTATACCTACCTACATCATTGTCCTACGCAACTGATAAGAAAGAATGAAAACTGTTTTTCAGATACTTTGACGATATTGTCAAAAACAACGCGAAAACCATCACGAGCGTCGAGCTGAGAAGAGATGGTTCGTATTCCGCGGTCGAACCTCCGCTGAAAATCGACGCCACCATTAATGAAGAAGAGCCCTGTGAAGCTGACTCTGTCGCCGACGACAACCTGTTCGACGAAAAGCCAGTAATCACGTCCAGTCAGGTACCGTCTGTCCTCGAATAACTCCGGAATTCTGCAACGGACCCTAGCGGGTAGAAGCACGCCGAAAACTACCGCCATTTTGGAAATATACACTCAAAAAATGTTCGGAAATATTTTGTTTTGCAGCAGGGCAACGAAAAAGGAAGGAAAAGTACTATATCGACACTGTGCGTTTTTTGCTACATTTACATCTCTTCAAAGGTGTTGTAATGCCGACAAAAAAAATCCCCAGGAGAGTCATTAGAGGAGTTATGGTACTCAGGCGTGGTAAGCCAAATAAAACCATGCATTTGACAGCCTTCAAACGAACAACCGATCAGGGCAAAGAAGGTGACCGTAACACTCCAAAATGCTTCCGCTTCCTTGAACACAACGGTTGAACATAATGGCACGCCAGCAGGTCATGCGGTGCTTGAACGCGTTGTCGCGCAGCAGGCCGGCAGCACACGGGCAAGAGCAGTGAAACCGTCGAAAGTAAGTTAAAGTATCGCAATCCTAAACTGTCATCCGATTTAGGTCGAATGCCAAGTGTGCCACAAGCTCGTGGGTCACTTGCCTAACGCATATGCGGTCACACACCGGCGAACGGCCATTCGAATGCGACCATTGCGGAAAGGCTTTCGCGCGAGCGGGCACGCTGAAGACGCACAAGCTTAGCCATTCCGAAATCAGACCGTTCAGCTGCGCCGAATGTCCCAAGAAATTCCGCATTCGTCAGCACTTGGAGGTGCATGTGCTGCTTCATCGTAACGTGAAGCCCTACGTCTGCGATATCTGCGGAAAAGGATTCTCGCAATCAAGCGCGCTGAATGTGCACCGACGTACGCACACAGGTGAGAGTGGCGCGTCCCAACGTTTCAGATGGGATTCTTCTTTTGGAGTGCTCCCCCTCTTCCGAGGCTAAAGCATTCAACGGGAATTTGAAGGATCGCCGGTCCACCTTCAGCTTATGCCTAAACATTTCTTTTAAGCTGGAATTCAGGAGCATTTAGCTAACCCTCATCTTTAGAAAGCACCTGTTGTTTGAAGAAAGTGGTGGGCTCTTGCCAGAAACCCCCGAGTTTGAACCTTTGGCAAAGGAAGAAAAGTAACTTAAATGTATCACGCTTTTGTCCCTCTATTGCTGTTCCTTCCTATATACGGTTTTGCCGAGCCTATCACGCCTATGCCCACGATGTCCATAAGAAGCCTCACTGAGATTTTGACGCTGTCAAACGATCGTCGCTTTAGACGAGCGGCGCTTCGAATGCGACGTATGCGGTAAGTTCTTCCTGACGAAGAGCAATGTGCGAGCACATCAGCGCACACACACAAAAGCAAAGCCTTACTCGTGTACCGAGTGCGACTACAAATGCGCATTCGTCAGCAACATGAAAACACACGCAAGGACGCATACGGGTGAAAAGCCCTATAGATGTGAGGTGTGCCCGAAATCCTTCATCCAATGGTCACAGCTTGACAAACACAAACGATTTCACGCGGACGAAAAACGGTACGAGTGTCCCCAGTGCGCGAGGCGTTTCACTCAGATCGGAGGCCTGAAGATGCACATGCGAACGCACACCGGTGAAAAACCGTCAGTTAGATTTTTTTTTAATTTCCCGCAGATCAGGTGTCTGCGATCTTCAATAATAGTAATTTTAGGCACAAGTGTCAGATCTGCCCACTGGATTTTGCTCAGTCAGGCACGTTGAAAGTCCACCTGCGCACTCACACCGCTGAGAAGCCGTTCGAGTGTGACCTTTGCGGTGAGCGTTTCGCGAGTCTTCCCGTGAGAAGAAGTCACATGCGGTTCACGCACTTGGGAATCCGACGGTATGCGTCACAAATTCAGTTCGCATAAATCAAGAAGTAACTGCACAATTTCAGAACGCAGTCGAAGCCGAAAGAATGCAGTACTCGTGAAACTTAATGCCAGCTAGCAACCGACGAAGGCGTCTCGGCAAGATTAAACCAAGTGCGTTCTGGCTTACTCATATCCACAAACCATCCTTCCTTAATAAATCGTTCGCCGCTTACTGAACTTAAAATCATGTTTCTTGCAGAATCGCATGGAGCAAAAACGCGATATCGCCAATACTATTGCTAAGAAGTGTTAGGACTCGAAGGAGCGTACCTCAATACCATGATGACAAATTGTTCCTGATAGGGATACCACCGGATGCAAACAATGGTCGTAAGGGTTTTCTATAGAGATCACGGGGCAGTTCGAAAAGTGGATTGCTTCTGCTTTACCACCTGACGTTGTCTGCTTAGTATTTAGCGAAAGCATCTACACCCAGACACATTATCAGACGTTCAGTAAGTACCGAGTAAGCGATGTACGTACCGGCGTGATAGCGGCAAAGCATCCGCATTCAAGTCGGGTGTTGGTGAGCTAATCCGTTGACAAATGATTGCTGGGTACCTCAATGTGTTCTTGAAAACAATAAAAGGCCGGGACACGCCCAATAAAACCTCAGATCATACTAGAGTTAGGCGCCGTACCAAGGTACGAACCAAACCCGCATCCGCATTATACGGCGCGGCAACAAGGCACGGGAAGGTCCACCAGGGTAATGGTACGGCACGGGTGCCAAAAACAAGCCGTGTTTTGCCAAGCCGTATTTTATGCCGTGCTAGTGTACACGGCTCGGCATTCTTGTATTCACCACGGCATGGCTACATGGCACGGGAGGCAGCACCACGGGTATGGGTACGGCCCGGGTGGGCCTACCACGGGTACGGGTATTGCACGGGGTACCAGCGCCGATCTCTGTTATTCGCTGTCGACCCATCGAATAAATCGAAACCGCTTATCGGCAGATCATAATGTAGTGCCCGCATGAGGTGGAAACCCTTGTCTCGGTCAAATCGAGCTAGGAAGTCAGCAGCGCTAGCGAAAATTACACTGTTGATCGTCAGCCAACAAGCATTCTTGCAGTTACCGAACCAACTAGTCTGAAGTCTTAGAATTTGTCAGTCGCATGCTAGCTGCTGTATACGTTGGCCCGTTCCTGCAGCCTACTGGTGCAGAAACCCTTTAAGTGCGACTTGTGTCCGAAATTCTTCGTCCATTGGACACAACTTGACAGACACAAGCGAGTGCATACTGGCGAAAAGCCTTACGAGTGCCCCTAGTGCACAAAGCGTTTCGCTCAAACTGGAGGCCTTAAGCTACCATGCGTACTCACACCGGCGAAAAAACCATTTGACTGTGTTCTGTGCGGCAAGCATTTCGCATGCCACTCGTCGAGAAGCAGTCACATTCGGACAATGCACTTGGGAATCCGACGGTAGGCGTCACCAACCAAAATCAGACCGTGAATAATTCTGCACAGTTTCAGAACGAACCCGAAGGATAGCGAAAACAGTACGCGCGAGCCATAGATGCCAGCTAGCGACCGACAAACATGTGCCTCGGGAAGACGAAAATCATACATTCTGGTTTACTCGAACTAGCAAACCGTCCTTCAACAATAAATCGCCCGCCTACTTTATTGAGCCCTTCACGATGGAGGATCAGGCAAAGCACTTTTTCACCTAACTTTTGCGAATTCGGCTATCAAAAAGGCGCGCTTCATAGCGTTTGAAGCGATGATGCTCTCGACACCAAGACGACGAACTACGCCTGCCGTTGTTCTTGGATTCTTCGAAGCAGTTATGATCCCCCCCCCCTTCAGTATTGTACCCCTAATGACACCTGTCCCGCACCGTAGCGTCGTACCGTAGTGTCTCAAACGATAAGATACGGAGCACGTTAGGTTTGACGTACTGGCATACAGTACCGTACGCGTAGCGTACCACCTCCCCGTGCCGTACTTTACGGCACGGCAAACGAATTTTACGGCACTTTTACGGCCGTGCCGTACGGCAAACTGCTGGAAACGAAGTGTTTTCCATGATACAGCGCCCTTATATTTTCTGCCGAGTATAACGAAGAGGGATATTAATTTCCGAATACGTCGAATGGCGAATTTTACGATGGAAGCTGACAGTTTTGTGCAGCGGCTAAAAGGGTTATGAATGCGGAAGTGTCAGCTTGGCGTGAGGCGCAATGCGCATAATGAATGTTTAGGTATATGGCACGTTCTCGCTGCGATCGACATACCGTATTGGTTCTAATATAAGACGATGTCTTCTATTTTTCGATGGTCAAATTTTAGAGGTTTTCGTGAAAGTCGTAAAGGGTCCCCCCTGTGGATTTAGTAAAATATTTCGCAGTTTTACTGACAAAAAGTTCTCTTCTAGAATGAATAGTTATGGCCTAGAACGTGTTCTAAACATGTCTCTGTGACAAGTCAACTTTGAAATTTTTGGCGCTCGTCTTCTATTAGGGCTCGTCTTCTATTAGAGCTCGTCTTATATTAGAACGAATATGGTAGTTGTTTCCTGACAACCTGAACAATCAAAATGCGCGTTCTTCTCCCCAGCTTCATCGCCATCGGTAAGTTTGCTTCCTGTTCTCAACAGTCCCAACGGCGGTAAGAAAACTGAAGGGCACCGACGCCTAGACGGCTATGAATATAAGCTTTCAAGTACTTGTGGAGCATTCGATACTTACCAGCGGTGTGCCTGAATTCAGAATTCAGGTTCAGAATTCCGAATTCAGGCGAATTTTTAGTTCAGATTTCAGAACTCAGATATCTGAATTTTTCAAAAATTCAGGTAAAAATCTGAATTTTCAAGACGCGGAGCGAAAACCTGCTATTTGAAATTTGTCGGCTCAGTCACCACCGGAGTGTGACTTCCGTCACTCCGGCGCTTTCGAAAAACTTCTATTCCTTCACCATTCCTTGCCTATCGACGGATTTAACTACTGATGTGTTATGGACTAATTTTGAATCGATTATCATCCATCCATTCATCATTCATTCATCCATAAATAGATTCAAACTTCAGGTTCAGAATTCCGAATTCAGGCGATTTTTTGGTTCAGATTTCAGAATTCAGAAACCTGAAAAATTCAGGATTCAGACTTCAGAAATCTGAATTTTTAATTTACTTCAGGTACATCCCTACCACGTACCCTTTATCCCCTCGTCTCCCCATCCAGTAATGGGAGACTCCGACGACAAAGGTCTAGTTGGATTTCATTTCTTGCACTGGACTTCCGCGTCACTCATAAGCGAAGCCCTGCCGTGGGCTTCGCTTAGCCGGGTAGATTCGTTTTCAAATGTGAACTACGCTACGTGCTAGTTGCCGGTCTTCGTCCTTGGAGACGCCAGGGCAGTGCCTGAGATAACACCAGAAATGTCGACTTCTCCTTTCCATGACCAGGCATTTCTAACAAAGCACGCATTCAGTGACCGTCTCGTTCTCGATCGTTGATACCTTTGCCAACGTAGGCCATCGCGGGGACGTGCGTCCTCCGCCACTGGCCACCATAAGCGAGGAGCACTACCCGAAACCGCGTCGCGGGGACAAGCGTCAGCCGTTAGCCACTGTTAGTTAGGAGCATGACCCAAAGCCGCGATACGCTCGTGCGACCATCAGTGACAGCACTGGCAACCACCAGCGAGGAGCACAACGGAGAGAAGGGCCCGGTTCTGCACGACCGTCTCAAACGTGCCATCTTTGGCGGCCGCTAAAATACGCAAAAGTACGCATGATGCTTGCAATAAAAGTTTGAATATGATCCGCCACTTGTTAAGTCCAGTTGCCACCGTTCTTATGAGGAAGTTCTGGGCACCAGGAGCTGATTCGAGTCATTTTGTCTTCGGAGTTGCCTCGAGCAAGAATCGCAAAGTTAGAGAAAGTGGTGCATACACGTGCTCTTTGCTGAACTGTCCACATTTAAGGATTGGCGTAAACGTGGAAGACATGTAAGAGAAGCAACAACGACCTTTTTCGTGAATGCCTTTCGGAAAGGAAACATACATTCATGTTGGACAAAACAGCTCTCTGCACGCAGCGCCTTGCGCAATACCTTACAGTTTTTGTGTTGTGGTGCGGATTTTAATAACAACCGTGACTCACTTAGCTGGCACTTCCTCTCACGAACTAACGAGGAAGGTCTGAACTCTTCGTTAAGACTTGGTGCTTGCAGGGAACTGTCTTTATTGGCAGCCAAGAGACGGTGGAAAAACGAAATTTTGAAACCGCCACATTGTTCGTTCGAAGGGGAAGTTCGTCCGACTGCGATTTTTACTGAAACAACCTGTATAAGCACAACAAACGAGTAGGATTTTCCAAAGCCGAAAATAATGCAGAACCTGGTGGCAGTCAATTTTTTATGTCGAGATTTGAATTTGTTAAGAGGTCGTAAAAGTGATTAGACTCGCATAAGGTTTTCGCTCACGAGTGTTCGAGGGGGTAGCGAGAGAGTGGCCGATAAGCGGTGACCAGAGACGCGAATGCTTCGTATCGGACGCTGCGCGCAATGCATCCCCTAGCGTAGTAGAACTCGACGAGCGTAGCATTTGCCTCCGCTTGAAGAGCCAAGCGATGAGTCTCCGTAGCCGGGACGAGATGGTCCCGCACAAGCCAATGGATTTGCGTGCAGCCCATTCTCTTAGCGACGGTCGTCACGAGGTAGTGCAGACAGTAGGCGTGTAGCTCGCGACGAGTATCGCATCCATAGTTCAAGATGAGCAGGGTGCACGGTTCAATGAACCTGAAACGGACTAAGGCATCATTGTGACCCGCTGCATACTCGTATTTTGGCCAAAACTCCAGCAAGGTCACCTACAATCTACCGCGCAGTTGTAGCACGGGACGGGTGGAGGAAGAGGATGACAAGACATGACGCTGTTCATCTATTCCAAAAGAGCCCGTGTTCCTAGCACGCATGCCAACGCTGTGGCATGTCATCGAGGAACGAACGAGTTTTCTCCTCGCGCCGACTGTCCGGTGCAGGCGATACTTTGGCTGTCCGCTGCAGGCGCGCACCGATCAAGTTGTTTTCGTTTGATCGTAAAGTTGGATGCGACTTTGCCTTACCACATTGTCTCCGCGACGAAAGTTACTCTGAGTTTTAAAGGCCATGTGCCAAGTAGTGTTCGGAATCAGTGCCCGTTTCACGGCCGTCCCCGTTCCCGTTCCCCGTTTTTTTTTTCAGGGGAACGGAGAACGGCACGGGTGGTGTCAGCACGGGGACATGAAACAGCACGGGTTGGTTCAGGGAACAGCCTCCGTTCCCGCGCCCTTTTTTCGTAAGGGGACCTTTGGTCAATTCAAATTTTTGAAAATCAGTCATATTTTCAATAAATTTTAAACATTTTTCTTGCCACCTATTCGGTCTTATAGCATGCAAGAACTAGGACACGTTAAAAACTAATGACCAAAATGGCTGCTCGAATGAAACGTTGCTGTGAAATACGTCTTTTTGTCGTATTTTTTTGGTCTTGAGAACGGTCACGGGAAACGGGCCGTGGTTTTGGCACGGGAACGGGGAACGACACGAGAAGGGGTAGCACGGGGACGGGAAACGGCACGGGAGGGGGTACCACGGAAACGGGGAACGGCACGGGGGGGGTCTTACCGAACAGTAATACCAAGCATAGGGACATTAGTTACTTACTTGTACCACACAGTGGCCACACACCGCCCGGCGAGGAAGATGAATTCGTATTCGAACACACGACTCGCTATGTGACCGAAGTAGGTAAGCACAGCGCACTCGCGATTGTACGCTTCGAGCTTCCGTACTTCCGCCTCCTCCGGCGAGCACGGATTTGAGACGTTCTTGAAGATCTCGGCGTAGACGTCGGTGTACCAGGGTCGCCACGTCTGCGGAGCGCCCAGCTTTTCCATGTACTGCTGGATCCTTCGGAAGACGTAGTGTACGTTAGCGTCGTTCGCCCCCAAGATTGCTTCGACTCCAACCTTCTCCGCGTGAGCCTTGAGCCGCGTGGCGTCGCTGCTGACTTGTAAAAACCACCACATGTGGGTCTCTACGTCCACGCTGCATCGGATATGCTCCAGCCGCTCTGGAACTGTCGTGTAGAATGTTCCTGTCTCAGGCAAGTGAACGTTCGGAATCACAGTCCAGTCGAACCCCTAAAAGAAGCCTTAGTGCAAAATCGAAGTGCGAAGAGTCGGCGTCTAACGGAAGACAGGCTCTTGCATAGGACAAGGCGGAGAGAAAAAGTTTACGCTGGCCGGCATAAAGGTCATAACGGATTAACATACATTTTCCTCGAGATCCCGGCGGTTTTCGGGTACTTGCTGGAGGTTGTCGACGCCGCGTCCGTTGGCGATACCAATCGTCAGTTTCTTCATTGCGCGAGTGCCTTTTTTCAAAAGCTTATCGCGGTTCTTCGCCGATAAACTAAACCTTTTCCTTAGAAGTGTCTTGAGCGTTGAATTAGAACGCAACTGCCGTACCGTACTACGGGCCGTACCGTACGCCGGGTCACGCTCAGTACTGAGTACCGGTTGCCGTACCGGGTACGGCATGACTTTCTGGTTAAAAATGCACTAGTACGGTCCGTAGTACGGCTCTGATACGGGTTGTACCGTATTCCGTGCCGTATTCTACGGTACGGAGTGCGGTACGGGGGGGGGNACGGAAGACAGGCTCTTGCATAGGACAAGGCGGAGAGAAAAAGTTTACGCTGGCCGGCATAAAGGTCATAACGGATTAACATACATTTTCCTCGAGATCCCGGCGGTTTTCGGGTACTTGCTGGAGGTTGTCGACGCCGCGTCCGTTGGCGATACCAATCGTCAGTTTCTTCATTGCGCGAGTGCCTTTTTTCAAAAGCTTATCGCGGTTCTTCGCCGATAAACTAAACCTTTTCCTTAGAAGTGTCTTGAGCGTTGAATTAGAACGCAACTGCCGTACCGTACTACGGGCCGTACCGTACGCCGGGTCACGCTCAGTACTGAGTACCGGTTGCCGTACCGGGTACGGCATGACTTTCTGGTTAAAAATGCACTAGTACGGTCCGTAGTACGGCTCTGATACGGGTTGTACCGTATTCCGTGCCGTATTCTACGGTACGGAGTGCGGTACGGGGGGGGGAGTCAGTATGGTACGTAGTACGGTACGGGTCAAAGTCGCGCTCTACGTTGAATACGCCGTTCGAACCGGTTGAGGATCGATAAAAGGTTTAAAATTTGGCGGTCAGAACATTTGGGCTTGGTGGATCCAGTGTTTGGGGCAAGGTTGCCGACAACGCGTTATAGTGCGTACAGAGATAAAAAAAGGAAGGAAGAACCAGTACATCTTTTTCATATTCATAGGGCGGCTTTCAAGTTTTTAGTCTCCTACTGGCAGAATTTCGATAGCATGAAATAAAACCTACCTACCTTTGGTCTTTACAAGCCGCCACTGCTGCGTCAACGTCTTCTGCTATCTTCGCCTTCTCCTTACGCTTCAGCTCCTCGTACTGGACCGGGTGATGATTCATCAGGTGCTTCTTGGGGTTGCTTGTGTTTGCTCCACTGCATCTGTAGGTACATCGGTTGCAGGCGTATACGACGACTTTCGTGCTCGGTCGAGGATGACCATCAATGCCATCGTCGTCACGCATAGTTCGTTCGATGGCGTCCCTGTACAATTCGTTGACTGGAACGTCGGTCCTGTCAATGGGAGCTGCGGCTTCTGATATGATGGGGTCACCGTTATTGCCAACGACCGCACTATCGCTGGACGCGCCGTCGCTTACTTGAGTAAAGTACGTCCACACAAGACCACGTCTCTTCATTGTTCACTGTGGGCAAGTGAGGCTTCAGCTAAAAGACTATTTTAGTAAATGCATTGTGCGTGTGTTCTACAAAATGTGTTGTGCAAAGATTCTCCGTAGAGATCGATCAGACGTAGTTGGCAAAATATTACAGATGCATGTCCGTTCTTCAACAAAGACAGAGTCGGCTGCGGGCAACTAACGGATCAGGTACGCCAAATAGAGCCGAAAAGTAGCCAACATTTAACAGAAAATATAGTCAGCGTGGAAAAGGAAACAACCCGTGTTTGAAGCTAGGCAGAACCGGCATTGCTTTAGGCAGCGGAACGGTTTTGCAGCTTCATCGTGTCAGAGGAAACAAGTCAGGACTCAAAAGCTTGTATTATATTTGTGGAAAAAAACAGTCGAGCACGGTCTGTTCTGATCACAAAACGGCATGCATGCTTCAGAATGCGCACTACCTCTGTTTCAGACATATGCATCATGTGTTCAGATCGTATTAAGTGGGCAGCGATACAGCCTCCAGTCTGGGGCAGGAGGTAGTGAAAAACAGGTTTATGCACGAATCCCTGCAAGGTAGCCCTCAAAGGTTGATCCGTTCTTTACCCTGAGTTCTGATCCCTTTCCTATCCTGATCGTTTGTCGTAAATGCATGGAAATCAAAGCATGCTCAGTCCCACAGCGGATTCCTAATTCCGAAATCGGCATGTTTACTTTGCGAGGACGAAAGTCAATCATCATGCGCGAAGCATTTTCTTGTCACGGGCGCAAAGTAGCGAGAAAACGATATTCCTTAATGATTCTCTGATATGGCAATTCTTCAAGGATTGCATTCAGAGTGAGTTATCCGTTCTCGAAATTTGGGGATTTTTACGAGTTCATACATACGGAGATTCACGTCGAGGATGCACTCTATCGCAACAAAAGCGGCGGAAACAA
The DNA here is from genome assembly GCA_020875895.1 of Aphelenchus avenae. Classification (NCBI taxonomy): domain Eukaryota; kingdom Metazoa; phylum Nematoda; class Chromadorea; order Rhabditida; family Aphelenchidae; genus Aphelenchus; species Aphelenchus avenae. The sequence continues at coordinate 11,516 of JNEY01000836.1, forward strand.
ACAAAGTTTTTTTGCACGAGTATTGAAAGCGCTGCAGCCCGGAATTCAATACCGACTGATATGAGCGGGGAGGCAATTAACACGGCAGCGAAGCGGCAATCGGCGGCTGCCTGATAATTTATTAGTCTCTGGGCGCGGAATAAACAAACCTCACTGGCGCAACTGTCGAAGGTGACGCATCTTTAGCATTCGGGCACCGTCGCCAAGCCAGTACATGCCAGGCGTAACACACTCTTCGTCCAAAGCGACAAAACATCAGCCGACAGAAGCAGGAATGAAGGAGCTTAAGACGCAGACAACTTCAGGATTCCCGGGGGAAACATCTTTTCACTTTTCTGTTGCACTCATCACTCAACCACACAATTCCGGTGAAACAGCGCCACATGAGAACGGCAATCGCATTCAATTAACGACCTGTTTTACCGTCATAAATTCGGTCGAAATAAACCTAGGAAATAAGGGGAAATAATCACTGCTTCCGGCATACTAAAACCAAAGGTCTCCTTTATGGTCAAGTTAGAAAAGGTCAATCAAGAACATCTCTATGGTGGTTTAAGGCTCTCATTTCGAGAGGAAGATGGGATAACTCGAGGAATCCCCGTGGTCCATTTTCTGCTTACTCGGCACCATCAGTTTAATTCTTGAGTGACTTGGACCAGGTTGTATGCGAGGCTTGACCAACGACGTGGACGCACCTTGTTGCAACTTCAGAAGTCTTCTTGGCAGTGCCTTAGTTTTTTCCTCACGGTTGCAAATTTGCAAGATGGCTTTGCGTAAGAGTTTCTACAGTTGGACAAAATGACTTGCTGTAGGCTGCACCGTCGCACTCTTCGCGTCCTTGTCGGCCTCTCTTGGAAGAGCGGCGCACTCTCGCCTCGTTGATCCGAGTGAGGTGCGGCGCCGCCCAGTTGTTCGGTGGCCGCATTTAAAGCGTGCCCCACGCTACGTGACACCGCTAGTTTTTGTCGAATTATGGCGCGGACCATTTCAATGGCGATTCCACTTTGTATGCATTGAAGGTGTCAGCTAGAGCATGTAAGGGCAAAACCCGCTAGGGCATCTCGGACCCTGAGCACGGCTTCTACTCGAACAAAGTACAGCGGCTTTGCTAAGCGGACACTTACCAACAGCCCTGTGGCGAGCTAACTACCTATGTTAGATAGTTCCGTAAGTGTCTCACACATTTGGGACAGGACAGTTCCTTAGCTGCCTATGGCGGCAATATAGCTATTGCAGCGTTAAACCTTTTATACCGCTAGGCATCGTATGTTGCTTCGGATCGTAGTCAGCGCGCTTTTACAATGTCCTAAAGTACCCACTTTTAAAATTCTTCCTTTCCTTTGTTCCTTTCCTTCACAAATCATTTATAGGTAAACACTGCCGCTTGCATAACGAAGACTATTTTGCTCTGATGTTCTTGTTTTTTTCTGTCTTATTTAGTAACGTATGCCTAATGGCGCCGAGGAAACAGAACGGGGGCACTTCCTCTAAGACAAAGGCCACCGCTTCCACCGCCGCTTCATCACCATACGTCCCAGGTATATCTATTAAGAAGCAAGGACGTGGTACAAAGCCGGCCTGCCACCAATGCAAAAAGAAAAATTTCGAAAAGGTACGACTCTCGACGAACAGTTGTGAAATCGAATAATGCTACTTTAGTGCAAAGCCGGATGCCAGAAACGGTGCCAAAACCGAGTGCACAAAGCTGCCCAGCGGCAGCGGGAACGTGAGGGACGCGTCACCAAAAGAGTCCAACCATACGTGGATAAAATACGTGACCTCGAGAGCCAGGTGAGTGGTATTTCGCAAAGCTCGAAATCTGAAAGTTGGACATCTCAGCACGGACTGTGGTTCAGGCTGCTTTCCAGTCGTAGACGAATAAGACCGATTACATCGATTTAGCTGAGCGTGAAGACGCAGCAAATTGCTGGCCTCGAGAGTGACGTGGATCAACTGAATGCTCTGCTACGAGATCTGTGCGAGCCGTACTTCGCTCAACCTGGCTTCGAAGAGACCATACCGGTTGTCGCAGGTACGTTCAGTCTACACTGCACCTTCGTTATGCGACCGTTTAGCTGCACCTGTGGTCGCTGTGGTTGGCGCACGCCCTGAACAGCCAGCAGCAACACCAGAAGTGGAGACTGCGTCGGAAAGCGCAACCGTTCCCTTCGTACACGCTCCTAACACAGGTGATTCTCGTGATATCTCAAGGACGATGAAGACAATCGCAGGCTCAGCACAGCGGTTGATTCCAGCGAACGGGACTGACGCTGGTGTCGCCATTTCATCAACCATGATACGCTACGATCCCACTAACGGTCAGATGCCAGGTCCTCACTATAACACCGAGAAACGGAATCATGCCGAGCACGAAGAAGGGTGCTTGCAAGAACTTGGAGTGAATCATAAGGTTAGTAAATTTACCGCTAGAGTTTATTTTTTTGCGTCAGTAGCGGTGATGCCAAATCTGGACCCGGGACGGCGGGCGTGGGGGGGGAGGTGAAGTCGGAAAGGAGAGATAAAAAATATGTTATGATGTCTACATTCCGACGAATCTTTGCCAAGAAAACCCAAAAATGCCTCTGCGGCGCTTACGGCGGGTTAGTAAGATTAAAAACAATCTAAAACCGCATTTGTACACCTTTAAAGCTCCTGGTTTTCAAAGGTTATCTGCCAAGTAAGCCCAAAAAGTTCCTCTTGTGGCGCCTTATTACGGCCTCTCCGAACCGCTTCCTTTTCGATGATGACGGCCAAGCACCTACGGCCTGGATTCACCACCCCCTTCTCGCATTTTGAAGTTTGACCCATGATCAGTAGAAGCCTTAGAAGGTTTTATAAGACACATGCTTTCTTATCCCCGCAGTTGAGTTCCTGGTTGCTTCAGGTCGTTCGATCGGAGGAGCATCCGACGTCGTGGAGCAGCTATGACATGTGCATGGACGGCATGACAGATGACGTGGCACAGGCAAGTGCTGTTATCGATAACCGCAAAAAATGCTGTCACGAACGGTTGTGCCCCTTCATGATTCAACATTTAGTACCCGCCTTGTCAAATGGCGATGCTTAGTGTTAACGGCGACTACAACACACCAAGCGTGTACCCTCATGCGGCAACGGGCTCGGCACTAATGGATCTTGCACCTGCCTCAACTTGTAAGTGATCGTGTCGTCGTGATGTTGCTACTTCCGAGCTGCTGCAATCTGGTCATAGTGCCATTCACATGCAAATTTTTTTTTGGAAAACATGTCTACGGCCAATTCGATTTAGACGGCGTCCGAATGGAGACGACACATTACTTGCAATCGTTGCAGCCGCCGTCGCTGCCCTACGAAGCATGCCCTCAACTCCGCTGTGGTGGTCCACAAGGTTCCGGAAGTATCGTTGGATGGCCGCTATCGGTTCAAAGTACGCTCTTCAAATTGTCGGTATACATTTTTTCAATCCTTAGGCTTCCCTTCTCACATCGACTGTGATGGCGTGCGTACGCAGCTTCAGAGCGGGCCCAACTTTAGCCAGCAGCCCGGTACGTCAAGCACCTGCTGGAATATGCCTTCTACGTCGCAATGACGACTTTGAGGTAGGGACTATCATGGACCCTACTTGGCCCATTTTCCCGCTAAACAACGGATCAAATGAGCATCATTTCAGATTTCGCCTCTTCATGGCTGACTGAGGTGCCTTCGCGATGAAACTGTGTAACGACTGCCACGTGCATCCCTATCTACTTTCATTACGCGACCTTCATACTTCATCTACTACCGCGTTTAATGATTGCTGCACTTTCTATCTTGTTTAATGCAAGCATAAACGTACGGAAGCATATCATCAAGCACTTTTCTGACTGCGCGAGACCTTCTAGTAACCGTTGAGAAAAGCGAACGCTAGTGCAAAGTTCGGGCTGGCCGACCGACAACTCTGGTTCATTCGCATATGATTACATCCGTCGCTTGGGACCTTGTTCGTCTGCTGGGGAAATCCTTTTCCCTGGTGACCCTCAAGAAGCAGTCTCGAACATCTTGACGGTCGAAACCTTTCATATTGCAAAGATAGCCAAAATAACAACGTGTTTTCCATTCGATTAGAACGCACTAGTCATTGTCATTAGAATCGATTCACAAATACCGATCAGTAGCCCTCGAAAATAGGAGGTCCCTGCTGTTTAGGTAGAAACAGGCCGTACGTGGACAACTTGCCTTCTTTTTTCACCCACTACGGGGAAACTGGCAAGAATTGTTCTGTTTGTGCTGACTACATAACTGGGCCGCAATGAAACACGCGTAGCGTTGATGCCTGTTTACCCGAAGAAGTGAGCGACGAGGCTTGGTCATACTGACATTTTCTGGATCGAAAACAAGTGGCTTACATAGCCGCCTCTCTCCGCCTACTCCGCCAAGCACGGTGTGTAAATGCATCGACCGAATGCGGCTGCGAACCCACCGTCTTACTGAACCGCCCGTTGCTTTAGGAAGAAACATGTGGGAGTTATTGTTTGTACATACTTTGCACAAAACCCAATGCGTCGACTGGTCTCATGGGTTTTTTCCCAATCGTTGTTTACCGCAAACAATTCCAGTTTAAAACTCAATCAAAGCACTATGTTTTGTCTTCAAACATGACCAACAAATTGTGGGACCGACTAATTATGCACGTAACAAAGCAAGAGTCGCGTTAATCGCGACTATTGGACGCTTGGTACACCTTCGTAATTATAATCTTCGGGGCCCGGGCGCTTGGCTAGTTTGTCAAGCAACACCCGTCTCTGGTTGAAGTCGACGCCAAAGTGATCAACTGAGAAATCAACGGGGCTTTTGACATCGGTAAGCAGAAGGGCCACCGTCGTCGGACGAAGGCTGTTAAAAGTCGCTTTGCTGAAGTCGACGTTTATCTTGTTTGGCTGCCTTGTTTTTCCACTCTTCTGCGTGCGAGTTCAGTCCGTTCCCTCAGCAATGCTAAAAGTGGCAATTCCCATTTCTTTGTTGTGTTTCGCTCCTTCGGACGGGGTCCCTCGAAGTCTGACGCCCCGATAATAACTACCTAACCGGGTTAACCATCCAAAACATCCACCGCTTGCGAGGCTCGTTTGCTTTGTTCGAAGCTCGGGATCTCCGGTTTTATGAGTTGGTTGGCTCTGTCCTAGTCGCGTATATTAGGTTCATAACGCAGCTGATAGCACGACCGTAAACTTTGTACAGAATGTATTGTTTCTTCAGGTGTCAACCCTGGATCCACAGAAGAGCAAGTTGCCGCAGTCCAACGATCCTTTCGGCATCCGTAGGTTTTTAATGAGCCTAATGTTTACCTAAAATTTCTTTACTAGCCGACAATTCCGTTCATCTAGTTGAGTGCATGCCTTCTGGACCCACACGCGTCCTCAGGACCGCTTCGAAGGATGCCGCCAGCGATTCTGCGACGTCCAGTGGCTATGCCGACGACAACTGAGACCAAGCGACAAAGAAAAGATTCGAAGATGCTTGCCAAGCTCACGCTCACTTGCTACTCAACATATTCTAAGCTGAAGGTCTTATTCGTTCTTACAGAAAAGCCTAATCTAAGTAGAACCTAGCTCTTGCTTGTTTGCTAGCTTTTGCTAGCTCTTACTACTCCTGCTAACTCCCTTCAAAGCCTGGCGTTGTCGTTGGAGACTGTTGTTCGATCGTGAGCACGATCGGTACTCGGCTCTCCCGGATTCAAGTGTCGAGCCTTTATGAATACGAATTTATTTAACGCTGCAAGATTTAACCAACATGTAAGCAAAGCTTTATTCCACTACTTTATTGAACTCCATGGTGAGCTTCCTGTCGGTATACTTTAAAGTCAGTTTCCAGCCCTTTGCGCAGTTTTTTTTCGTATTCATATTCTGAATCGACGGTCTCGATTACGGCAAACCCTCGTGCGCCAGGTTAGACGCGACAGTCTCAGTATTCGCTACGCCGGTGTACGACAGCCAGGCGTCGAAGGCCAGTGGGATCAGTGCGCAGCCACTGGGGAAGCTCTAAAAGAAGGATTGTGCAGCAGGTAGGGCCAGAGACTGAGGCCGCCTTTAGGCTTAGATCACGCTTCAAGTGAGGACATTCATACTTCGTAAACGTAGACCTTCCAAACGATGGTCCACGGGTCGCTAATGTCTTGGGACTTGAGCCGCACCGGCCGTGTCCACGCCGCACGAGGTGATAGACAAGGGCTCATTGCAACTACGCGTGCTACCACTGTCTTGTCTTCTGTCTAGGTACAGTTACCCCCTACTACGTATACCCCCAAGTTGACGTACCGTGCGCCAGCGGTACCATTGGCGTGCACAAGTCTAAGCCCAAAAGAACGGCCCGTCCTGAGGCAGAGCCTAAGCGTCAATTCAAGTTTTCTACGAGCTGTTGCACATTTCGAATCGATCGCGATCTGGTCTCGTTAATATTTTAATGATTTTTGCCTCGCCTTATGTCTTGTGCAAGAGCCGTATGACTTCTCCTGCTTAGCTGGCATCCGAACATTGCCTCTGAATGGTTGTGGGTTTCTTTGGGCACAAACATGATCATCGAATTGCGTTACCGGTTTGGCATTTACATATCTCTCGACACGGGGATGTTTTGCTGTTTTCCACACCCTGATGCAAATCGATCGTCAACGCACTTTCTCTTTGCTGTCTGGGGGGGGGGGGTCGCCGGTACGTTGGACGCCGCAATATCCCGGAGGCTCTGTACATAGTACGCGTCAGAAGACTACGGCGGTCCATATACTGGGCGTCGGTAGCACGGTCGTTGTTTCCGCGCTTCGCAGGAATTCTGGAGAACTTTATGCGAACAGCTACTACGAACGGCTTGGTGACACATAGATGGCCTAAAAGGACGGCTACTGACCAATGACAGCAAAGTTCAGCTGTTGCAATGCGCAGTCGCGCAGGGTTAAGATTCCGTCGATTAACAATAAATATGGGTTCTTATTTCTGTGTTCTGTGCGTTTGTAGTGACGATTTCTATGTTTTATGCTCTTGGCGTTAACAATAAACTTCTGTGTTTTTGTGATGCACTTGTTCTGGGAACATGACCGATTGGCTGTTGTTTTAGACAACCTTTAGGCTGTGGTTCTCAACTTGGCATCGGGGACGAGCTATAGATGCACCTTTAACTCGTAAAATGTTTAGCGCAACTAGTCTACGGTCGCTCTGCTTCAAGTTTTTGTACAATGCAGAATTCCTTAGAAAATATTCACCGCTATTATACATCCGACCCATTTTGGAGTTTACTGAACTGTTCGTGCGAAAGAATGGGATATTTCGTTGTCGTCCCACACGAATAGTGCTTTCTCAGTCGTCGATCAAAGTCCCTGGCCTTTACTCTTCATAAATACAGATGCACGTCCAATTTTTCCTACCGTCAAATTTCTCTCTTTGTAAGAACGACGTTTCTTCAAGCTAAAATCATCCGACAATGTCGTCTAAGCGTTCCTGCGACAACGACGTTGAGGTTCCTGCGAAGAAAGGTAGTTTCCTTACAAAGTAGGCAGTAACTTGCTTAAGAAACCATCTATGGGAATATCTCGGCTTGTCAAGGGGATTGTTAAGGTGGCCCTACCCGCTGAGAAGCATATGAAATCTCCAAAAAATTACTATAAGGTCCGGGCCAAAGTCCCGGAACATGTGCCTTCTGGGATCTTTTGCGTTACGCAGGAAAGCCAGGAATTTTGTACGTGGGGGAGTACTAGCCAGGAACCAGGAACTTTGTTATCAAAGGAAAACTTATTTTACTTGAATCAAACACCAATGTCTGGAACCGCGACTAAATTCGCCCAATTGTTGTTATTGCTTACTTACAAAAGCGAGTGCGAGTTCCGTTGGTTACTTGCTGTAGCTGACCTGTTGCGTTATAAGGAGGAGGCGACCGAAAACCAAATAATCCTTGTTAGATTTGGGAGCGTCCAGCAAATGCGTCATGCGAATCCTGCCCTCTTTTTAATCTTACAGTCTCTTATCTGATAGTTACACCAACGTCTTCTAGCGAAGTTCAAGTGCGAGCAATGCGACTACCAAGGGATTCAACCTAGTAACCTGCGCATGCATGTTGAGCACAAGCACGCCGAGAAGAAATTCTCTTGCGGGAGTTGTGGCAAGAAATTCGGTGGACAGTCGACACTCGCGCTACACGTAAAAATTGTGCACGGTATAATCAAGAATTCCTTTGTTAGGTGTCACATTCGCCGTAGAATGGCTGACCAAGCCATTGAAACGCTCTTTCAGAGAAACACTCTTTCAGAGACGGACAAAAAGTACTCGTGCGTGCACTGCGACTACCAAACTAATTACGCTACATGCATACGCCTGCATAATGAGCGCAAGCACTCCGAGACGCAGTTTGCTTGTGGAAACTGTGGGAAAACATTTGGTGGCCAGCTGCTTCTCGAGATTCATGTCAAAAATGCACACGGTAAGACCGGGCGTTATTTCCGTAGCGCAGCCCCGTGCGGGGACCCGACGTTTGGGCCCCGAACCTCGACCCTACTCCCACTGGGTTCAAGGAGTGAGCCGTGGCCTCAGGGGCCGGGGTCGGCCCCCATTAAACGGACCCTTATTTCCCCCCCCCCCCC
>JNEY01000836.1:24401-49732 GCA_020875895.1 Aphelenchus avenae
GTGTTCAGATCGGCGGTCTACCCCAGACAAATAGTTGTAAAATTCATGTTTGAAGCCCTTTTGTTTTTGCTCCATTAAATGAAACATACTCGTGAAGGTACCGCAGGTACCGCAGCAGCTGGTAGGCAACATAGGCAGCTTCCTCGAGTGGAAGGACGATGTTTTCGGTGATGCCGTGGAGACTACCAGCCCTATAATATGGCATCACCAGGCAGAGCTCGCCGCCTTCGAAGAATCGGTTCAGCGTCGGGACCATGTTCTGTAAATGGGAGGAACCGATTACGCGTACATCATCATGATACCAGCTTTACTCAACTGAATGCCGAAATACCTTACGTACCTCGTGATGTAGCATGAGCGACACGCGAGCCTCTTGAACGTAGTATTTCGTCATGTCCGGATCCGTCTTGAGGTCGATTCGCTTGATTGCTACATGTAGCCGCTCGCAAGAGACAGAGCCGTGAGCACTAAAGCATGTGGATTGTCATCTATGGTATTTTTTATTTTATTTACTTGTTTATGTATGCGAGCTATGTGACACGGTATTAGGATATCGCGGATTTTTTCATTTTTAAGTAAAAATACAATTTCTGATCATTATGCTTTTCTTGGCTTAATTCCATCTTAAGAAGGTCTCAAAATACTTTGAAAAATAAAGTCCTCAAAGCTTATCGAGGGAAGGGATTTGTCGACGTTGTGGTTAGGGGTCACCCAGTCTCTCCCCACCTTTAACGATCAACATCTCCATCGGTTAGCATTGCACATTTGCGGAACGCGACATTAGTCCTAACGCCCGTCCTGACTGCCGAAATGTTGGCATTTGGAAATTTCAGTTTTCATTATTCAGTTTTTTGCTCTGTTTTCGCAGACGCCATACGTACCCATTTCCGATCGGTCCTACGCACTCCAGCATTCGAGCGGGGCCTGAATTATACTCTCGAAGCTCCTCCTTGAAGTCGTCGGGGACTGCCACGTTTTCGCGGTCCGCGCCTTTGGCTCCAAGGCCGAATAACTCCGAAAGCGCCGACTCGAAATGGTCTCGCATTTTCTCTGCTTCCCGCAGCTTCTTGCGGAGATCAGTCGACTCTACTTTGAGAGAGCCGATTTGGCGCTGTTGCTGATGACATTCGTCTTCGAGCTTTCGACAATGATCTTGGAGTGCGTCACGCTGGGATTGAAGCCGGGCAAAGCGGTCCTCCTGCGGCACTTGAGGAGACACCACCAGGGCCGATTGCGCTCGAAGAGCGTTCAGTTCCGCATCTTTCTGCGCGACCCGAGCCTCCAGGACGCTAACGCGCTGCTTGTTTTCGTCCTGCTCACGCTTTAACTGTGCTTCCAGTTGATTGATCCTCTCCTCTAGCGCTCCGTTGTCGGCTGTGCTTCCCGAAGCGCTGGTCGTAGCAGGNTGATACAGGTACGGGTACGAGTACGGCCCGTGCAATCGTATGGATGCCGGACTCTCCTTGTGAGGTCACGTATGACAAACCCACATAGGGCCGTTTTTAACCTCTTTTCCTTCCCGCATTCTCTCCCCACGCGGGCCGTCATAGGTATGTGGGGTCGGCCCATCTGAACGTCACAGGTACTCCCTTTAGGTTTTTGAAAAAAGTAAATCTGCGTGCGGTAGCGCTAAGAACTTGTGTCCATCCTGCCATAAGTGGCACAGTCGTGTTTCATAAAGCAAATCTATTTATGTGTCGGGTATGCTTTAGAACTTGATGTCCGCCGAGACCGTCTACTCAAATGACAAGTTCGTGTCGATTGTGATGGGCCTGGTGCAGCCAGGAAGTCTCTGCAACGTCATGAAGGCGGTATCATCGCGACGTCTCCGCTTCGCCGAAGTGGCGGTTGCGGCAGTCATCAAGGGCGCGACGGAGGGCCTCGTCTACCTGCATAGTCAAGGCATCATGCATCGTGACATGAAGTCTGCCAATATTCTCCTGGACGAGAACGGCATAGCAAAACTCACCGATTTCGGTCAAACGGCGACTAACGGACCCGCACGGTACTTTTTCTTGTTCACATCCTCCTATCCGGCTTGCAATTATTTCCATGTTCCTCTTCCTCCAAAGGTCTTCCTAACGGCAATATGCGTTCGAAAATACAAGTGTCCCCGGTTATGGATCTTGCTAGTTTTAGACAGGAATCTACGGTACCTAGCCGAGCCAGCTTCACATGCGTGGACTTTTCAGATTCACTGGTGTTGGCACGCCGATGTTCGCAGCGCCCGAGCTCAACAAGTGCGCCGGGTCGGCGACGCCTCAGACTAACGCGATTGATGTTTGGCCGCTGCCACTGATTGCGGTCGAGTGCCTTACGCAGGCTGAGATTCCAACAGTTAGTTTCACCTAGCCGTCGCTAATCCAATTCCGTCGAAAGAACCCATTTGAGCCATCTCCGTTTCAGTTCGACTTTATTAACGACCACTTTCGTGCGGAGGTTCACGCCTGGTGTAGCGACAAGATGACCGAGAAGGACCAACCTCAGCCTACGCAGGCCTTCGAGGACTTTGTGAATGCGTGCTTGGTGATTGGTGAAAGATCCCGCCGAGCGCTTTACTGCAAACGGTCTGCTTTCGCTACCATTTCTCGAAAACGCCGACGAATCCTCACTGCGAGAGCTCGTTCAACAAATTCTTTCTTAAACTGTTCGCACTTTCCGATGAGTGCGATTGTACATGTTGTTGCAACAGTACCTGATTTCTTTTCCATCCATAAACGTTGCCTCGTTCTCATTACTCAAGGATGTCGATAGCATTCCACGGGTTTCACATAATACAGTTATCAGGCGAATTAACACTGCCTAGATGTTCCAGACCTACCTGTTCGGCAACATACCTGTCTATCGCGTCACACAAATTTTGTGCCATCAAGTAGCCACATCTAGCGGATGCTATCTATGTTAATTCGACTAGCATGATATATTGGAAGGCGCGCATTAGCTCTGTTCGAATTTTTTACCGAGGCTGAGTTAGGAGTTCGCACTCAGACTCAGAAACTAAGCCTGAGTACTCAGTACGTGGAGACTCATTGACTAAATCTGAGGACTTCTTTTACTCAGCCCAACTGTATCCGCAACAGTATATCGGGCCATTTATCCTGTGCTCGTACTCGAAAAGTGGGTATCAGTGGACTGGTAAATTTGAGCCACGCAGCCCGTGGTGCACAACTTTTGCTAACGCACCCGTTTTAGAGCCTGTGCTTTTCCTTTCTGTCTTTTTCTAGCTTGTCCTTAGAGCCTATTAACAATGATTTGTCGGTTAAAAAAAGCCAAACGAACAAACACCAAGTGCTTAGTTGCACCCTTAATCACGTTGCCATACTTCCTCACTCAGCATGCGGTGTTTCAGACACCAATATCACTCGTCTCCGGAGGCCCCGCTGATTTGTCCAAAGTTCACACAATCGATGCGGCTGCGTACTATAATTTTTTACGCCCGCGCACTCAAGGGATGGGTCATTTATCTCATCCGTAACTCACTAATTTACTCACTCTGAGGCTGATGACGATAAGTCGCGTCGAGAGACGAGAGTAATGCTTGCAGCAACTAATCTTTGAAGAGGTGCAACAAAATGCAGTCGTAGTGTATTCTTACTGGAACGTGATTTACTAAAAAAAAACTTGGGTGTACTGAATGCGGCTTTATTGCAACTTGGATTAAATGAAATGCGGATGTACTGTAACTTGTTTATTGAGAAAATGGTAATGTTGAACATAACAAATTGGATACAAGAGCAATTAGAAATCAGCGGGCTTGTCGTGTAGCCACTGGGCGACTCGGCGCTCCCATGGTCCCGACTGACGCTTCTCGATGAAACTGTACCCAAGTAGCTGGCCTGCTGACGGACGCTGCTTGGGGTCGGCGTGCAAGCAGTCCAGGATGAAAGTGCGACATTCATCGGTGAGGTTCTTCTTGCATTGCAGCTCCTCCTTGACGCGATCGCAGAAACCGGGCTTGCAGGTCTCCTTCATCAGGTTCTCCGCCCATTCCGCCCTCTCCGCCCATTCCGCCCTTTCATTCCAAGCTGCTACGTTATTGTTCTGGAAGTCAACGGACAAGTTCTAAGCTTAAAATATGGCAGGCTCGTGTACATACTTTTCTTTTTCAACAAAATGCATGTATTTAATCAGTGCTGGGCATTATTTCATTGGTATCCTAGACCAGGACCATAAGAAGAACCTAGCTCCGCAGAAAAACAGAAGAGAGTTACGGCCCGGGTCAACCTCGTTTTACGACGATGTCAAAACTCGCCGGCCCGCTCGAAACTTTAACGCCTAAGTGTTTGAAGAAGTGGTGGGCGCGGAATTGTTTTTGTGATACGAAGAAATTTTGAAGCAAAATATGAGAAAATACGCTAAACTTCCGGGCGGGCCATTTCGAGATAGGCGTCCAGTATTTGACTGGCAGTATCAGGACAGAACTAAAACCCACACGACGTGCTCGGACGATTTTTACGACGCTATCAAGCGAAGGTGCATACCTTTGGCGTCTTATCGGCCAGTCGATGGGGGTAGCGTTTCATGAGGAGCTTGTACATCAGCATTCCGAACGAGTAGATATCGACGGCGGTAGTCAGCAACTGCTCCTGCTCCTCCAGGCGGTTTTGCACGGCTTCTGGCGCCAGGTACTGAGGTGTGCCGATGCCTGTCCTCCGATTTTCGATTGGTCCGCAGAGGCCGAGGTCAGCGACTTTCAGCTGTCCGTCGTCGGCGACAAGGACATTGTCGCCCTTTATGTCGCGATGCATATATCCGGCGTCCCTGAACCAGCATGACATTAACGTTTCGGTATTGACTCCGTCAAGGGCAAATTTCGCCTTTTTGCTTTTTTGGTCTTTTTTGTCCAAGTTAGCTTGAATTTGTTTTTGAAAATCTTCGGGAAATAACCCAAAAATCGCTCAGCTTTCCTTCAAAAACGAATGGAAAAGCAAGATAGATAGCGCTTTAAAAAAAACCCGTTATCTAGGGTGGTGGCTCTCACTTTCGTGAGGACCGAAGGAGGCGTAAGCGTTTAATTTCACGAAAAGCTCATTCTTAGAAAAAACGAAAACGTACCATATTTTTGTAAAACAAAAATCACTTTTATCTCGAAACGAAAAGATGCCAAAAGACATTTCCCTTAGGTGTTCAGATCGGCGGTCTACCCCAGACAAATAGTTGTAAAATTCATGTTTGAAGCCCTTTTGTTTTTGCTCCATTAAATGAAACATACTCGTGAAGGTACCGCAGGTACCGCAGCAGCTGGTAGGCAACATAGGCAGCTTCCTCGAGTGGAAGGACGATGTTTTCGGTGATGCCGTGGAGACTACCAGCCCTATAATATGGCATCACCAGGCAGAGCTCGCCGCCTTCGAAGAACCGGTTCAGCGTCGGGACCATGTTCTGTAAAAGGGAGGAACCGATTACGCGTACATCATCATGATACCAGCTTTACTCAACTGAATGCCGAAATACCTTACGTACCTCGTGATGTAGCATGAGCGACACGCGAGCCTCTTGAACGTAGTATTTCGTCATGTCCGGATCCGTCTTGAGGTCGATTCGCTTGATTGCTACATGTAGCCGCTCGCAAGAGACAGAGCCGTGAGCACTAAAGCATGTGGATTGTCATCTATGGTATTTTTTATTTTATTTACTTGTTTATGTATGCGAGCTATGTGACACGGTATTAGGATATCGCGGATTTTTTCATTTTTAAGTAAAAATACAATTTCTGATCATTATGCTTTTCTTGGCTTAATTCCATCTTAAGAAGGTCTCAAAATACTTTGAAAAATAAAGTCCTCAAAGCTTATCGAGGGAAGGGATTTGTCGACGTTGTGGTTAGGGGTCACCCAGTCTCTCCCCACCTTTAACGATCAACATCTCCATCGGTTAGCATTGCACATTTGCGGAACGCGACATTAGTCCTAACGCCCGTCCTGACTGCCGAAATGTTGGCATTTGGAAATTTCAGTTTTCATTATTCAGTTTTTTGCTCTGTTTTCGCAGACGCCATACGTACCCATTTCCGATCGGTCCTACGCACTCCAGCATTCGAGCGGGGCCTGAATTATACTCTCGAAGCTCCTCCTTGAAGTCGTCGGGGACTGCCACGTTTTCGCGGTCCGCGCCTTTGGCTCCAAGGCCGAATAACTCCGAAAGCGCCGACTCGAAATGGTCTCGCATTTTCTCTGCTTCCCGCAGCTTCTTGCGGAGATCAGTCGACTCTACTTTGAGAGAGCCGATTTGGCGCTGTTGCTGATGACATTCGTCTTCGAGCTTTCGACAATGATCTTGGAGTGCGTCACGCTGGGATTGAAGCCGGGCAAAGCGGTCCTCCTGCGGCACTTGAGGAGACACCACCAGGGCCGATTGCGCTCGAAGAGCGTTCAGTTCCGCATCTTTCTGCGCGACCCGAGCCTCCAGGACGCTAACGCGCTGCTTGTTTTCGTCCTGCTCACGCTTTAACTGTGCTTCCAGTTGATTGATCCTCTCCTCTAGCGCTCCGTTGTCGGCTGTGCTTCCCGAAGCGCTGGTCGTAGCAGGCGTGGCGGCAGCCGTCGGAGTAGCCGGCGGATGGCCAGCTGTCGCCGTCGACTTCGTGAACCCGAGGGTGTGAGCTGTTCGCTAAAAATACCGTATTTTCTCTACTTGGTGCCTCCTCTCTCCCCCCCCCCCCGCCGACTTCCGCCACTAAATTTGCAGCTAGTTTGGGGTATTTACGTGTCTGCGCTGTAAATCTAGGGCCACATTTGCATAGACATCAACGGTGCAAGTATTTTAAACCAGTGGGCAAGTTATGGACACGATAAGCGAAGGAAATTTTTTAAAGATTTTCCAGACTTCGTTGATCGAAAGCACGTATCCCTCCCCCACGCCTTCAGGAGTCTGATTACTCCGTGGTCGGTCCTATGTAAGAAACGTCCGGTCCCATAGCTTACCTTGGGTCCACCGTAGAGTCGCCACAGATGCTTGAAAGTGACCTGTACGCCGTTCTGACGTAGAGTCACGATCTTCTTGACCACATCCGCCCGCAGGTCTTTCTCGCCGAGCAGCTGGACGAGCCTGTGCTTGATGATGGGCAGAAACTGAGCGAAGTGGCTGCAAGCGCTCTTCGACAGGTGATGCTGATCCTTAGCGTCTTTCATCGTGCGCTCTCGGTCGAGAAGAACAAGCTTCAGAGCGGCCTTCAGCTTGCCAATTTGCGACTGAAGTTGCTGTTCATTCTGCGCTTTCAGTCGTGTCGCCCGGCGGTCAACATAGTCGTCCACGCATTCTCGGATAACTGAAAAGTTTTTGATACATGTTATGATGTGTGAACTGCATAAAAAAAAGGAGAACAAACGCCCCTCTCGGATGGCTTAAGTGCCACGCATAGAGTAAGGACTAGAGCAGTTTCCAGTCTCTTTCTGTTTGTTTATCTAACCCCTTCAAGCGAAGGCATAGGCATTCAATCCAATCAAGCATTGCACACGTCATTCACAACGCAGTTTTATGACGCCTAATATAGTCCAGTGACAGGATAACACCAGGACCTGTCCTGGAAAGCTTACTTACCCTTCTCAAGTTCAGGTATGGCCGGGTTGAACCAGATAGCGGGTGACTTCCTCGGAGCTCGAGACATAACTGACACAAGTGAATAACTTGAATAGACGGGCAAGGTTTTGGCCTTCGAAGGAGGGGAACGGCTGGCTGAACCGCGTTTATAACGAGAGATTCCTGGACCTTGGCCAAGACTCTAGGTGCTTAACGATGCTCGGCATTTCAAAGGCGACCTACACCGCTGTGTTATATTCCCACAGCACATAACGGTTAACATATAAAAACGAAAGAGAAACAAGGGAGTGCCGGCTTGAGAACATTACGTTCGTTTTTCCGAAAGCGCAGATCGGCGTCCGAGAAAGCGACCTTTCAGACTACATCCCGACGCTCTACGGAACTTGGCCACCATTCGAGCATTTCGAAAGGACATCACAGAACAAGGAAAGTTTGAGAACCCGGTCGACGCTGGGTAGAAATTGACGCTGACCCTCTCTCGCCCCTCGAGCGGCGCATCCAGTGTGTTTGACCATCCCCCGGCCTGCCAGAGCCGCTTTCCGTACCGTTTAAATCGACGCATGTACCTTTACATTCCCTGTGCCATTCAACTTCTGATACATTACTGATACACATTTTGCGCATAAATGATCAGAGAATCCGTACGTAGGGTAAGGCTAATTGCGGCTGCAAGCCATGCTCTTTAGGCCACCGAAAAACCTAGCAAATGTTGTCTTTCTGCTCCATCGCGCCTTGCCTCATTCAGGCTCCGTTCGTCCTTATACAGCTCACGCGAATGCTGCAGTCGCAGTCTGAGTATGAGGTGCACCGAACCGTTCCAAAAGTGCTCAAAATCTTGAGTTGGGATTAAACAGTCAATTTGGTGTGTTGATCGTCGCGCCGTCGGACGTCGTAGTGTAAGCCAGGCAGAAACTTGAACGGTGTGGCATAAGCGAGATGTGAACGTCACTCCATCATGATGAACTAGCAAACTATTACAGGATTCAGTCAATCACTGAGCCAATCAGAGTACGATTTTTAGTATTACAAAGATCGGGCAAGCGAAAAGCTATTCGGAAATTTTCTTGACCTGAACGATAAGCTTGCTGTAGTCGTATTTTACGCAGATTTTCCAGTCTGCTATGAAGTTCCTTCTTTAAGGTCATTTCCAAAACACCAGCTGTGACTGCTGTAAAGCCGTCGTCGGTCAATTTGAGTCCCATTTGCTCAACGTTTGCAACAGCGCTTTCCGACAGCCAGGCAGAGATAGCCAGTGGACTGCGGCCGGAGGCACTCTGAAAAGCAGCCATACCATATTGTTTCTAACTAGTCTTCGGAGAGAGGAGGCTAATTTCCGACTGACCCGCGACCTTTACTACTGCTGAACTGAGGATATGCTTTGCCATAAGCATTTTGGGAAGGACCGTTGACTGTTCCTTAGTGACCAAACGTTCATTGGTCGCCTTGAGGAGCTTCTGTCGTCAGATGTGATCTTTCTATATAGTTGTTGGTATAGGCTGATTCTGTGGGGATGTCATTGTACTTTGCTTCTGGTCGCGGCTCTCGACTGGCTCATGTGGGATTAGAACGCATGTAGTCCGAAAAGCAGTGCTCGGTGCCAGCGTATAAGCACTAAATATCGGGCGATTCTAGCTGCTGTTCGATCTTTATGCGTGTAGTCACCTCCGTAGAAAAGAGATCTACCATCGGCTTGACAACGAGCAACACATCCAAGGCATCCTCGACCTAAAATTTACCAAACCGCCGCAGAACGTCTCGGTCAGGTCCGCTTTGTATTGGCTTGAGTGTACATCTAAGTATGCTCTATCGCGGATCGAGCGGGCTGAAAATAAATAACCGCTGCTTAAAGGTTCTGCAAGGGCGGTTATGGAACAGCGGTAACGGAAAAGCTCGAACGGGCAGTATGAGAGCGCAACAGGAACTTATTAAAAACGTGTTTGATACGCTGTTAACATTTCAGTGAGCATCGTCAAAAGCAGCACGCAACAGCAAAATGAACTTCATAGAAAATGGCGAAGACTACAAAAATTTCAGACTTTGTTCTCTTAACTAACACAAATTCCTTTATTACATCTTTCCTCAGTTATCTGAGACGCATCAAAAGATCATCGAACAGTAAAGTTGTTTTGGTTACAAAGAGGTTAGAGAATTTTTCGAGACGGATGCGCCGGTTTAATGGTGTTCATGGTGCTCGCGATGCACCTCATGATGTCCGCCGTGCGCATCGTGGTGGACCTCGTGGTGAACCTCGTGATGGGCCTCTTGGTGCCCGCCGTGGTGCCCGTCGTGGTGTGCCTAAAAGTTTATGCATAAAACCTTGGTAAGGCATAGCAGGTATGGGCAGAATTTTTTAGTGCGACCGGGACAGGGACCAAAACGACCGGTTCACTTAGGCGGACCTAATTATGATCTATTCTTAGTCAAATAACGAGCAAAGAAATGGTCAAATTTGGTCAGTTATTGCCTGAATTAGCCCGCCACACGCGAATCCACCGGAGTCGCGGCGGTGCCTGCGCGGCATGTCAAACTGTCGCTTTGTGCGGGATTTTCCGACAACCGGAACCGGGACCCAACGATCTCTGAGGTACAGAAAGTATGGCCGATCAGGTTCTGTTCAGAAATCATGTCATACGACACCGTGAAATCCACCATCATAACGGCTGATATAGATCATGCCTCAAAAGTGATCGAGCGCGGATGGGCTGCAAAAAAGAACACGCATACGATGCAGCTTTTGAACGGCCTTAAGGCTCCTTTATTCGACCGAAAACAGCTCTGGCAGCTTACCTCGTGGTGTGATTCGTGGTGTCCGTCGTGGTGGCCGTGGTGACCGCCGAAGATATGGCCAAAAAGTCCCATGGTTGTCTGCAATTTGTGAATGAAAACGCTGTTCGGGATCGTGAGCAAGCGTCTTTATATGGGCTCATGTGAACCAGTGGACGGAGAATAATCGCAAAAACAACCAATCTCAGCGAAATAGTGACGAACGGATGACGGCTTTCTTACGTTATCGTCTGATTGTAAAGGGCAAGGCGCAGTGACTGACGCCAGTGATCACATGGGCCGTCCCCTTCACAAACAGACAAAAACCTCAATGCTCCCCTATGACTGATGAATCATTGCGCCGGTAAGGGCTGCGATGCTTATCGCCTTGCGGTTGCGGACGCTTGTGGGCGTTTACGGCCAAACAGACAACACGCAGAGGTGCATTACGGCCATTTCGTGAGCGCTGCCCGCTTTTGTCGACGCCAATGGTGACGAAGCCAATGGTGACGTCGACGAAAGCAAAATTGAAAAGATATGACGTTACTAAAATGGAAAGATGTGAATACAGGTGAACTTCTCTTGATGAAGCAAGCTACGTTGTGCTTGTACGCAGAGCTCATACGCTCTCCCAAATAATCACCTGGCCCGTAAACGCGCCAGAAAGCCTACAATGCCTCACGCGCCTTGCTACGCTGAATCACTGCGTAGTTCAGTGGTGACGGTGCTCATCGCCTCGTGATTGCGAACGACTTGAGGGTGTTTACAGAAAAAAAAAAAAACACGCAGAAGTGCGTGTCGAAAACCTTCCCTTCCCGCTTTCATCGATGACGGGGATGGCTTGGACAGAAGCAAGGCCGAAAATGGAAATGATGAACCAAAAAGGAAAATACGAATGAACGGAGAACTTCGGATTTTAGCTTCGTTGTCGTTGACGCTAGCTCCGTTGTAACTGTTTTAAGAGATCGTTCATTCTTCCAAAAAGTTAGTTATGCTTCATACTTACAAGATTTATGCAGCACCTTGTCACACAGCGGCAAAGTAAGCATACTTATAGCTCCTTCATTGTTGTGATCGCGTAAACCCTCCATTGTGTGTGTGTGTACTTCGGACGCCTGATAGAGCACGAACTCAAGCCCACAAGTAAGCAAAGATCGGTCAGCAACGCGTCTTCACATTGGGAACCACTTTATATTATAATGAAATCATTCGGAGTTACGAAACCTTGACTTACTACCATTCCCGTCCACTAATATGCCTCGTACCGCCCACTGGAATCATACATTGCAGAATTCCGCATATCCAAAACAAAATCCGTAGAAAGTACATGCTACTGCAGCCACTCGACCACTGGCCCACGGAGCTGCTCTTGAAGCGAATCTCAAGATCCCGTCCCTGACCCGTCCGTTTTCGACTACGCCCCTTTGAAAATAATAGACAGATTCGATGATGCGTAGCGACGATCGACGTCGCTACGCATGGATGAGATACCGTTGCCTTAGTTACGAACTTTTTGTTAGTGCTATAGAGCCGGCATTCCTTTTGCGCATAAGCTGAAAGTAAAGTTGATATGATTCCGGCTTCGGGTTAACTAATCTAAGCCCTCCTGACGGCTGGGTCGAAGGCCTGGTTTCCTCGGTTTGTGTGCATTCATAGTCTTCATCATCGCCATTTTCATCGCAAATATGGAAATTTCTTCGTCGCACCTTCATCGCATCGACGATGAGATTACAACTAAAACAAACTCGACGATCGCACATGAGGTTTTGTCAACGTTTTGGTGATTTTGGAGCAGTCATGCATGCAGGCAAGGGATGAAGGCCCGTGAAGTAATTGTCGTAGCCTCGCACGACTGCAGTTTATGCACTATGTCGAAGTACGCTCTAGATTGTGGCATTGAGACGTATTTGCGTCGGAAGGCAGCATGCACTACTGCTCACTCGAAAAAAGTTGGATAAACTCTTCAAAGTTCTTGGCCTTTGCCAAGCTTCAGCAGAACGTGCGAGTCGTCCTAGAAGTGACAAAAAATTCACTATTCCATCAAAGTCTGTTACAATCTTTAAGACAGTCATTCTGGTAGAATGTGCCTAACTTCTAGACGTTGCAGGGGCCGACGAATTAAACGAAGCGCAGCTCAAGAGACACGAACTTGAAATGCACTGGGGTCGTAAAGAATAGTCCTTCGATCCACTGTCTACCCGCTAGTTTGGCGTGGAAACACTGCACTTAGCGTTAAAACTGGCGTTTTTAGCTCCTCTATCACCACCACATCTTGTCATGCATGGAAAAGCGCAGACGTTTCGGACTTTCTTCCTGAGTGTCGCACTAAAAGATCAGAACCATTGATGCCATTAGCAGCATAAACTATACTTAGACGCGACGCCCCCCCCCCCCGTACCGTACTCCGTACCGTACGACACCCCGATACCGCACTCCGTACCGTACTGTCCACACCGTACCGTATTGCGTACCGTAGAGTACGGTACGGAGTACGGTACGGCCCATATTGAAGCCGTACTACGGCCCGTACTAGTGCTTTTTTAGCCGGAGAATGATGCCGTACCGTACTCCGTACTACGACAGTACGGTGCTGTACGGAACCGCGTACTGGACCTGCGCCGTACCGTAGAATATTTACCTTGTAATGAGGAGGCAAACCGGCGCCGACAGGGAGATAATGTCAATGACAAAGGGCATCGAAATAACTAATATCCGGCGAACCGAAGTAACGGCCCCGGCACTGAAAGCAATGGCCCAGAAAGCTGCCATACCAAGCTGGGCGACGAATCCGAGCAGTGCGAAAACTTAAACAAATGTTACAAGATTGCTCTTCCTATGTAGGCAGCATACTTAGCAATCTGTAGTCTTCATTACGTTCCTTCCGTGTCCTACGGTCCAGACGATTGAAAGCGATGAGCGCTTGCAGGTTCAGAAAAGCACTTGCGATGCACGTCAACGAAGCGAACAACGCCGATGAGGCGCCAGTCAGCTATAGGATGAAGGTGCGCACAGAGCGAGCAAAAGTTTGCACACAACAAAGGGATCAGGTACTAGCGAAAAAAGCAAAATTTCAAACATTTAAACGTAAGATTTTCCAACATTTTGATCAAAAAGACAGGCCTTAAGCAAGCAAACTTTGATCATTTTGGTGCAATTTACTTCATAGTTTTTATCTTGCAATGATTCCAGAAGTTTCCGTTATTAATCAATTCACGATTTTGCAAAGAAAGATATTCGCCGATTCCGGCAGAATCCAATCCATGAAACCAACCATATTCAGCGTAGATGGAACAGTAGCCAGGGCTAAAGCCCCTCCATCGAGCTTGACAATGAAAAACTCGTTCCACAGTCGCGGCGCGGTCACGACTAGCGGGCAAACGAACAAGGTAGAAATGGACAACTTCAGCAGCTTTCCTCTCCACAGCTGCAAAATATCAATAGACGAATTTTTAGCACAATGTACATACAAGCGAATGACGTGCTGGGTGCAAGAGCGCCGTGTAGCGATTTAGCGATATCATCGTGTGCGCCAGGCACTGGAAGATTCCCGAGTAGTTCGTGAAAAACATGCTAAACGGAGCGATCGGCAAAAGCATCGAGGACGGAATAGCAGCGTAGCTTGGCAGGCGAAGAATGTACATTACCTACAACAATATGCGGGAACATGTCTCAAAAGTAATAGGTAGGTAAAAGTGGTCCTGCGTTGGAAGAAACCGAACTGACGGGCATCGTCCCGCTTATCAGTTACCCGGGATTTTGACGTCGCTAGCTTGGCCTGTGAGAGTAGACGACGAAATCCGGTTATTTTTATATTATTTTACTAAAAATAATGTCCGCTGAGCTCTGAATTCCGGAAATTCCGGTTTCCCTAAATCGGGAATAGTAAAATGCATTTCTGAACATCACGATGCCATTTTTGACCTGTACTGTGATAAACACTGCGAGACCAACGTGCAATGTAAGGAGGGCAAGTTCGGCAACGAGCTGTGCGATAGCCAACGAGGATACCATTCCGACTGACGCCATCGCCGTGCTAACTAACGCCAATAGGATAACAAGCAACAGAGCAGCGTCTGCGGAGTGGGCAGAGGCTTCCCTCTAGGTAGCATAGTCCGAATCGTAGTGCCTTCCGCTTGACAGCAAGTACTCGCGCTTAGCGAGAAGTGCGTCCATAGGCTGGCGGTTGCTATGAATCGAATACGGCGTGGCTCTAAGCATCAAGGTCCCAGGGTACGACTCGAACTAGGCAAGGGAAGTGCTTTTTCACGTGCCCTGCTTGGACCTTCGGACTTTTAGTGGGTTGTCCTGGTGGTCGAGCCACACAAAATTTCTGACTTGCTGTGACTCAGTTTCGGCCAAGGATTGGCGATAGTCGAGCACTATGCTGCAACTCAGAAAACGATCCAGTTCACGGACATGCGCATAAAGTCGAACCATGCTTTTATTTATTGTGCACCACTGGTCTAATGCACTTGTGAGCATTGCCACTTGGATGCCGAACTTAGCCTTAGAAGCTTGCGCAAATTCGTACCCCTGCTAGTGCTTGGGAAACCATGCATCGCTGTAGTCGTGTCGTTGTCCTCCGAATGGGCTAGTTGTAGACATGCAGACGGTGCAGGGACAGCGTTTTTCCTGACGCCACAAATCAGCCAACTGGTACATGTTTGCATGGCCTGACTGCCTGTATTTGAGGCCGTCAGTAAAGTATAAAGATTCACGTTTCTGGGGGCTATGTGACTGACATCGGCGAAGCTCTGGAGAAGGTAGATGTAGTAGAATGCGTTTTTGAACATCACGACGCCGTTTTTGATCTGTAGTGTGATAACGATGGCGAGACCAACGTGAAACGAAAGCAGGACAGCTTCGACGGCCAGTTGAGCAATAGCCCAGGGCGGTAACATTCCAGTTGATGCCAGTCGCAATTCCGCCTGCAGCGGCGGACAAGTAACGCAGAGCCGTCTGCGGAGTGAGCAGACACTCGCGCATTATGTGTTTTCCACCGATTTCACTGTTTCGTCGACGCTTCCGCCTGAGTAGCATAGTCCAAATCGTAGTGCCTAGCACAGTCTCCGTTTCGACGGTCAGCGGGAACGTAGGAGAGCGACCCGTCGCTCAGAGAGCCGTTTCCGTGAATTGCTTGGGCGTAGGTTCTACCACATGTAGGCTTCAAAGGCTAGTGTCGACCATTGGCGGCGATTCTCAACCCATTCCAATATGCGTCATGTAAGGCAAACCTCAGCGATGAAATTCACGAGCATTTCATCGCTTTGCGACAACATATTTCCGATATTTAGCGGTAAAAGTCACGGTTGCTGGATAAACGGTCTTGGTAAGCACCGATCAATGAATATCATGGTGCTTTCGCCAACAGAAGCCGCCGATTGTCAAATAGACGAATAAGTCGACAGACCCGAACCGGCAGCTTTATGCATCGGGCTTTCAGCCCCAAAATAATTCTAATAGCCCAAAATAAAACGTTTTGTTTCACGCATGGATCACGCAGCGCTCCGAGTGTCGGCATCACTTTTTGCCGGACGGATGAACAGCTACGTCGTCGCAAATTCAGATTACGTAAAAACCTTTTTGACTATGATTCGAGCAAAATGTTCCCAAGACTATAAGGTGCGTCCTTGAAGCGATCGGAGTCGAATCTTGAGCAGAAGAAGATCCTGGACTACAAGTTGTCCACTGAACTTTTGGAAAAACTGAAGACAACACAGACACTGGCTTTGGCACACGGAAGTGGAAGCAAACATTGGGTGCTTTGTAGCAACTTCGTAACCAGTTAGGCAAAACAAGGCATCCCTCTAGCTAGCTTTGATCTTAGCAGTGAACTGGTTGCAATTATGCAAACGGATCAAAAACAGTGTTCTACTGGACAATAATTTTGGAAGGGTAGCGACCACAAATCAGCAATTTGCTGATTGTTTACTTAGCCTGACTGCTCGCCTTCTGCAAGCTACGCATGGAGACGGTTCGCAGCAAACATCCATATGCAAAAATATGCAAGCCTGTACTCGTCAGAAGCTGCAAGCCTGTTTGTGTAGCTGTCCATTCCTGACGTTGTAGCCGATGTTCCGTATATATCCACTGGCCCATAAAAGGCGTTGCGAGAGGGGATAAGTACATCAGTTGCTTCTTCCCAGGTCGCCGCTCCAATCATAATGGCTTTCAACAAGGTCCTTTTCTGCACCCTCCTCTTCGTAGCCTTCGTGGCACTCTCCTCAGTCTGTGAGGCCCAGAACGGCGTGGCCGCCAAGGTCCCTTGCGTCGGTAAGTTTTGCTTAGGCTTAGAAGTAAATGGATTCAGCTAGAACGGACGTTGTTTTGCACGCTATGACCCACAGTTTAAATGATCCTTCAATGCCGCTTTAGCCTCCGACCTGGGCAAGTACAAGACGAACTTCGGCTGCCCGGCCAACTATCAGTATAACGTGGTGAAACGACAATGCTGCAACCAGTTCCTCCTCAGCCAAGGCGGAAGATAACAACGGGAACTAACAAGCTGGCTGCTAAACCGAGGCACACTTTTTCCGTCACTTTGTTGTGTACCCTTTTGAAGTTGCTTGTAGACGCATAAAGATTCTCGTCTCAGAGGCCATTTGGGGACCTAGAAAGACGTCGAGTCATCAGAAAGGTGGTTTTAAAAGATTTGTGCGGAATTCAGAGAAGCTTACTCTTTTGTTACATTATGCTCTTTTTTAGTATTACAAGCCTCAGACAGCCGGATTCACAAGCTGCTTAACCGGTAATCGACTAGCTCAACGAGCGACCATTTTGCAGTAAGCTACATGTTCTTATCCAGCTTTCACGAGTTCAGTATAAAACTAGCGGCTCGGCCGCGCTTCGCGCGGCCAGCGCCGCTAGGTAGCTTTTAGAATTTGCGCCATCGTAATACACCACTTTTTGCCCACTCCGGTCATCACCTTTAACATTGGGCCTATAACGAGCATCATTAGGATAAGTAATACTCTCCCGCTTCATCATGCCGTGCCAACTTTTGCACGCTGACAGAGTGAGATAACAAGGGTCTACCGATGCCTCTTGCTTTCTTTCAATTCGACTACACAAACGACCTAGATAAAAATTGATGGAGTTTCGATTCCCTATACAGAAGTCTTTCAGGGCCAGCAGTTGTCCCCTGGCCCTTCCCTAAAAGAGAATACTATTTCCTAACATCCACGCATGAAAACCCACAATTGCCCGAGTTTTTTGAACTTTTTCCTTATAAACCGCTATGCAGCGCAAGCAGTAGCAGTCTCGCTGTCACGCGGAAGCGCTAATTCCCACGGACCGCATTTTCAGGCATCTCGGAAATCCATATATTTCCTTTACCTAGTTTTTACGGGCCAGCGAATGGTATCAAAAGCGACGGGTAGCGAAAACATTGTGTAGGGACGCACATAGACCAGCGCTTTAGTTTATAAGGCTTCCGTATTAGAGCTGAGCGACTGGATGAGTGAAATTGGCCATGCTGACTCAAAATGACCAATAACGACGCATCGCGAGAAGTACGCAAGTGGGTAGTGGTGATTGAGCAATAATGTCACAATCAGAGCCGTTCTTGACTGATAATGACTCAGCAAGGTCGTTGTCGAAAATACAAAAATTCCAAAAATTTCACATTTAGAAAAATTCATAAAAATTCGAAAAGGCAACGGGTGCAAGTGAAACTTAATCTCTTTTACAGTTTTTCAAGGGCTATCGAACGGTACCATACTCAAGGGTGTGTAGTGGTACAGTTCTGTACCCTACAGTTAATGTACTAGGATGTTCTACCGCCTTTTCCCTGGTGTTTCCCTCATGCTTCTATCCACCTAATCCGTCCGGCACTCGCCGGGCGGAGCGGCTCAAATGTGCTGTACTGTACTTTGCCACTCTCAAGATTGCTCCTCCCCATGACCTACGGCCCACTCACTAGTTCCTACCTCGCCGTCTCTTCTACGATTTGTGTAACACCGGCCCGCCTCATCCAGTCCGTCTAGAACGAGCTCAGTAGTTGCAGTAGTGTGAGAACAGCCACAGCGGCCGCCGGCCGGGGCGCTGAGCTCCGTGCCGGCGGATTTTCGTCCAAATTCTAAGTCCTAACATCCACCGCGCTACTGGGCTCAGGACCGTTCGTCTACAGTCTCGGCTCCATCTCCTACAACGCATCCTGTATTTGCGACCGTCTCTCCATATTACCGCTACACCGAATAAACTTGCACTATGAACCACCTATTCGAAGACTAGCCCAACAGTGCACAGTGGCGTACGACACACGGAGCGTGAACTCGGGTATGGCTAGCGCTAAGACTAAGGTGGAAAGGCCTAAGCAGTGTAGCAGCTCTTATACCAATGCGAAGTTAGCTAAGGGGCTCAGGGACTGATCAAATGGCACTACAAATATGCAGTCGTAGTAAAGGAGCTCTCCTCTAAGAGGAAGCCCGATAGCTCGAGAGCGTTTCCGGCTCGATAACAACTTTCGTAGTTGCGATTGCTTTCCACTGCGTCAATACTGCGGCTATCATTAATCAGTCCCTCGACCCTTAGCGCTCCCCCTGTTTACCGACTCTGCACCCCTTGAGCCGCCGCCTTTCCGCCGTGTGGTCACGAAGAGTGGGAAACCGGTAAGCTGCTGGCCCTCCAAGCGGCATGACGCGGCACGACGCGCTATGACGCGCCACGACGCGCTATGACGCGCCACGACGCGCCACTCGTGGAAGCGCCCTTGGCCGCGATGCGCTGCTGACAGCCAAACGCCTTGAGCCGCTAAGCCCAACCGGCCCTCAATCCGGGACGACAACTGCCGCCGCTAGTCCGCAAGGAGAAAGCGGTCCGGCTCAATTACTAGCGACGCGCCGCCGCAGCGCGGCCAGCGCACGATCCAACATGTTAGCGCCCGTTATAACTCTATAGTTTCCCCATTATTCGTGTTACCATAAGTGGTGTAGCTTGAAATTTTTTTATGACGGCTAGGAACCCTCTCGATTAGGGTTGTATGGATAAAATGGTTCATGCGTGCTACCAAATGTTTAATAGATCCACACCTTCATTCAAACGTTTTACTAATGTAGATAGAGAACAGCTAGTATGATTAGTTGTGCGAACAAGTTTGATGCACTATAGGAGTAACAAAGTAGACAAATACGAAAGCTGCAAGCCAGAAATTTACGAGATTCTGCGAGGCAGTTGTCCGCCGACTAATGTCATTTAGCGTAGCGAGGAGGCGTAGTACATCACAGGCAGTTTCGGGTCAAGCGCCTTCGCTCCAGTCACCGTCGTATCAAACTGGTAGTTCGAAGTGCGTGAGAAGAGCTGAGCGAAGCGTTCTAAACAAAGAAACATATGTGAAAGGCTTCCACTGTTGTAAGCCTACCGAGCGGGAATCGCTGTTGTGGGTCCGGTCGAAGAAGGCCCTTGATGACGCTAATGACTGCCGGATTGACGGAGAACAGTCCGGTGGAAACGTGTCCATCGACGCGATCGATGTGCGTCGACTCTCGAATGAAATGGTGCATTCGTCCGAACTCTGGCGAGTACAGCCGACATCCGTAAATGTCCTCGCAGTCACACTAAATTGCAAGCGAAAGTTGAGCCTAGCCTCCCCCCCCTCGCATCTCATATTTCGTCCGGATATCCACATCATGCGCTCTGCACTGTTTCAAACGCGTGAACCTCCGTATTCTGAATTAATTTTATTTCCCTTTACCAGGTGGACTCCCTCCTAACAAATTCTCAGTTGTCCGCCTAGGGCAGGGGTCTCAAACCCCCCTGGATTCAGGGGTACCCCCTGAACTTGGCTTTTTATTTTTATAGGCAAATTCAGGGGGTATAGGATCATAGTTTTGCAGTAGTGCTGAATTTTTCGTGTAGAAAGCCTATTGTTCCACTGAAATAAATCGTTGGCTTCGCCTGCGGCGGGCTAAAACGCAATTACCTTCGGAAATCACGTTTCATTTGTAAAATTCCGCCTGCAACGGCGGAATTTTTCGGGCGAAGCTTTCCTGGCGGAAAGAGGCATTTGAAAGGTGCTTTTTGGAGCGCCAGTAATCTTGAAATGCCTGGAAAACAAAGAAGAAAAAGTACCTCCTGATTTACCCCTGAATTTGACACACCGGGCGCTGAATTCTAGTTTTGGAGTTGAGAGGCCTGGCCTAGGGGCGAGTGTGGATCCGCAAGACTGGCTAGGAAGGGCTAGCTTATTATAAAACTCAGGTTGTTTTACGGACAAAAACGTGGGGATTATACAGATTAGGCACACTCGCGAGTTAAGCCAAAGGGAATTTGTATCAAATATGCGGTTCGCGAAGAGACAGGGGTACGTACAGTGAGGGGTTTTGAAATCGGTCCTCTGAGACGAAAAACAGCGGAGTATTTCCCGGCCCGCCGCTGTGCGATACAACACTAAAAAGCCTAAACTTGTAAACAAGCCTCGTCAGACTAATATAGTCGACCAAAAATTCGCAAGTTCCAGGGGTTGCCTGCTAACCATAGCTACCTGGAAAGTAGCTCGATGCCTCGTTTTCTCAGAGTCAAGCCGGGTCCAGACCCCAATGCCCGGGCCTCCGGTCCGTAGCGAGGAGAGTTAGTCAGGAACGCTTCTGCCGTTCTACTTACATTAGTGACGATGTGATCGATTCCCGGCATTGTCCTTAGCGCGTCGTAGAGCATGACACCGAACGAGTATGCGGTAGCCTTCCGAAGGTCAATCACGTGGCCGGGCTGCACCTCTGGAGCGGCGTAGTGCGCATAGCAGTGCGGTACCGTATGCGGAAGGTACTGCGGTTCGTCGACGTTTCGAAGAGCGAACGTCTTCGAGAGCTTCGAGTAGTACGCGGTGCACTCGTTGTTCGGCAGGTGCGCGTAGTACGAGGTGCTTCGCAGCGGCGCAGGCGAGAGCACCACATTCTCCGGATGCAGGTACCGATATCCGTAGTTCATGTTCAGCACGTCGATGATGTACAGCGCTAAAAACGCGGCATATGACTATGTATGAGCAGTGATTTAAGCCTTAAGTGCAATTCAGTTTCATCATTGAAGTTGGTAGATTCGCGATTCAATAATGAAGTTTAGGTTTTCGTACATTTAAGGCTGAAATCAAACTTGAAGTTTTACAGCTTCATCATTCGCTGTCACCTTCGCTTGAACTTCAACGTAGAAGGCAAAGTCAAAGTTTTGTAACTTCAGCGTTCAGCTGATTTTTTTTTGCATTTTTACACTGAAATTGAATACGAATTTTTTCGCATTTTGAAATCCTACGCGACCGACACAACATTCCCTACCGAGGTGGTGGAAGCTCTCCAGAACGCGGAACATCTTCCCGGTGTAGTAGGCGCGTTGGAAACACTCGTCGATGGTCACGACGTAGCGAATGTCAACTATTGCGAGCACTAACCACGATGAAGAGAGGGATTGCTGCATCGCGACAGCAGTGTATCGCGACTGCCGATTGGCTTCCTAAAAAGATTAAAAATTTGGCTTCCTAAAAGACTAAAAATTTCGCGTCAGGCTCTAAAGCAAACCTGAGTCGGGTCCCGGCCGGCCGGAACTGAAGTAGGGACAGGGTAAGCTTAGGGACTGGGGCGGGTGAGGGAAGTGCACGGACCGCCCATGCACTGGCTAACCTGAGTGAATAGCTCACCTCGAGGTGTAGAGCTTCCTCCACAATTCCTCTGTCGTAGTGACTGCGTGAAGCCGCTTCACGGATGACTGACGCTCCCGACGATGCGCTCGCATATGCCGAAGGTGCAGGCCCAAAATTACCAGCCGGAGGAGTATATACCGATCGATGGCTTGTCTCCGTAGTCGTGGTACCAAACGTACTCGCTGACGTCGCAGGATATATGCTTTCCAGCGGAGGAAAACCGCTTTGAGGGACTAAAACACAGGCATTGGAAGAAGACAACGTGTCCTACCCGTTACGCCGCTGGAAGCTTGCTGTGTCTCTTGCTCGGCGGAAGGACTCGAGCGAAGCAGAGCACTCAGACGCTCGACTTCGGCCTGAAGAGCCCCGATTCGTTGCTGCTGTTGGGCGCACTAAACAAAACAACATGGGCGCTAGTGGTCAGGACGAACTTTTACAAAGAACGTTGCATACCTTTTCGATAAGTGAGTTTCTCGTCATACCGGTAGGAGCTTTCGAACCCTTCTTCTTCCGCAAGCGATACGCTGCCGTATGCTTTTTGCATTGCAGTAGGTAGTGGCAGCGCTGGCACTAAATGCGACAAAATGATACGCCTAACCTCGGCCACTGCAACGAGCACGCATTCCAACACTGCTTAACTTACGCGCTTTTTCACGTCATCAGTGTTGACGCATTCGGGGCAAACAGGCTCTGCAGGACGACCAGGGCCTCTTGCTTCGCCCGAAGTGTTCGACGTAGACCCGGAGCGGGTTTCTTCGGAAGAGCTGGACATCCAAGAAGGAACAACGCGTGCGTATCCGTACTTCCTCGAGGTCTAGGAAAGTCTTAGCTAAAGTACAGCAAGCTTTTCCGGCCGCACCCGCAAAGGAAACTAATTAGATGCGATGCAAGCAGCTTCGATGAGCAAGTCTTAGTCAGCGAAAAGCGAAAGCACGTCCTAACGACACGTTTCGCGAGATGGAATGCGAATGCTCTAGAATGGTTAATGCGTACATGAGTCAGTTTTCATCAGGGAATGCGAGAACGAGTCAGATCAACACGTTTCGTAAGCGCAACGCGGAGAGAAGGCGACAAAAACAAGTGACTCACCATGCTAGCATAAGGGGTCAGGTTGTGTCCGGAGAGCGGCGCCCAGCCCCAGTCTCCCGCACAGTGTTGCGTAAAGACGAAAGCGGGCAGAGAACAGGGCAGTCAAGCCGTTTCCAGTCAAGGATGGAAAGCGCATAACTTAGTATCGGATGCAAAGTTGGAGAAATGGAACTGGTGAGAACGGGCCGCTCATTTCCACGAACACTTGCGGCTCACGATCATTGTCTCTCACTGCCTTGACTCTAAAAGGTAAGCCTCCCCGTCAGGCCGCAAAGTCATCTTTTGTAGCCCTAAACAAGACAAAGAAGGGCAGAACATCGAGCCAGGTTCTGCAAACTGCGTTATCGGGGAAGCGGAGGCTTCAAGCCGCCTCGAACTAAGTGATCAGTGAACATACTTCGAAAGTCATCTTACCGAAGTCAACGCAAAGTCAACGCATTACCGAAGATCACGGAAGAAACGTACTTATCGATGCCGTCAGACCAGCAACCATTCCTCTTCACGTGCCGGACAAGGTCGGCGAATCGTGCGAAATACGAATTACCGAAGATCACGGAAGAACCGTACTTATGTTGCAGCCAAAAACGTTTTTGGCTGGTCATTTCAGCGCAGAGAGTGTCGCATAATAAGGTGATCAGTAGAATGTATCGAGATTTAAAAAAGTGAAATGCGGGACGTGAAGTATAATAAATATGTTGTCCAACATATTCGTAGAGGAGGGGTTTCCGGGACAAATCGTATTAGTCCGCCGCATGCGATACCAATTTTGGCAACAACATGACCATTTACATCGACAGTCACGTTTCACACCACACCTTGGTGTGGTGTAAGGGCGAGGGAACGTCGGAGGCGGCGACCTATGAAAACCGGCACTGGATGTAATTATCTGGCAGATACGGACTGCTTGACCTACTTGATCAACAGTACATAGTATCGGTATGCGTAAACAGTGAGCAGTAGGAAAACGAGTTGTTAAACGTTAATGGTAGCGTTGTTCGGTGGCTGATCGTCCGGTATTGGCATCACATAAACACAGTCCTATGCGACGCGCCCAAAAGGGTCCACTAAGTTGGCTGAAGGTTCGCTGAGCCCGGCCATTCATCGGGATTCACTGCCATAGAGATTTCTGTCGGGCTGCAGGCGGCCGCTCTGTCCGGCTTATTTGGATTCTCGAATTACGTAAACACTACCCACTCGCTGCGCGCTGTCGGGGTCTGACACGAAAGATCTTTTGCGAGCGTAGTGTTTATTCCGACTTGCCAAACTTCATCCTTTTTCGTACACTTTATCTATTGTCATTCGTCAAGGGCATCGCTATAACGCATCAAAATTAGAAAAACTTCATCGTTGAGCTTGCTAGCTAAACGAGATGCAGAGATACAGTCCTGAACTCCGTACAAAGCAACGACACCCTTGTTTTCAGCATGAATGCGTGTTTCAGCATGAGACACCGCTTAGTATGCATGAGCGTACGCATGCATATTCTCAGCTTGGCAAGCTGCGTGCATTTTCCTAAAGCTGCTCAGTACGTTGCTCTTTTTTCCTTAAATTTTCGGATCTTGCCGCCGCGTGTTTCTACATGCGGTGGCGCGTAGTAGGCATGATGCAAGACCGCTTGGTACGTTCTAGGGTTGGCGAGGAATCGGGATCCGAAATCGGTGTCTTTTGGAGATCCTACATATTTAAGCATCATGTAATTTGGGCGCTCTTTATAAGAAGCCGTGCGGAGTAAATCTTGGAAAGGGTCAGAATCTGAATCGGTATTGGGATCGAACATCGATTTTTTTAGGGAATCGGTTTCGGTATTAAAACTTTGGAACCGTAATCGGTACACGACCCGAGGGGCCCGCAAATCTAGTACGTATGGCAGTATGCATATGCAGGGCACGATATGCTGCATGTATTTTTCGAAAAGTTAAATTATCCCCGTGTATTTGTTTGATTAGTTTTGTCTTGCACATTCACGGGGTCATAGTTCACGAAGCCCTCTCGCAATGTTGGGGTGAAACGCATGTGAATTCCGAACTTTTGGCACAGGACATCATCGTCTAGGTTATAGTCGCGAACAATTTCCCATAACGTAGTGCTGATGCGGCGAAGATACGCCTTCACACCTCAAAGAAGCAACAGAAACAAGATCGGAAATTCCTAGACCACGGACAGTGCTGTGAAATACCGGACTACATGACCGACGACCATAAGCAACTCTTCATGTTCACGTCCCGCCTGGTTGTATGTCGTCGCTTCCTAGGGTGTGTCTACTTTACAGGGTAGTCCCATTTCCATTTCCGGAAATGGAAATGGAAATGGCAGC
>JNEY01000837.1:0-10500 GCA_020875895.1 Aphelenchus avenae
TAAGTACATGTCCTGGCTCACGAAGCGCTATGCAAACCACTGAAGCAAGCCTCCAAAATCCCATGAGTGGGAGTACTTAGGACCGGTCAAAATTCCTGTAAAACCCTGGCAGAGCGGGCTTTAGCGCCCGAGAGAGCCTAGTACGTACGTTAATCCATCTCATCAGTCTTCATCAGTCTGACGCATAACTCTGTTCTCTACGCATCACGAGCAGGTAACTCACTCCTTGTCGTCTCTTTGATGGTGCATCGAAAAATATTCCCCCAGCGTCTGAGGACCTATTCGTTGCTGGCCTTCTGCTGCAATCGTCTGTGGATCCTCAAATGACGTCGTCGGTCTGGTAAAAGTGTCGATGGATCTGTAGAGGGCGACGTTAGCTCAGCTGGTGAGGTCGATGAGCCAGGACAGAGTGTCATTGTGACATGTGACCAGGTTTCCCTTGCCACAGTTGCCACACCGATGCCGGCAAACATCAGTACAATTGCGATGCCGATAGTCTACAACGTGTGTCCGGCACACTGTTCTAATCTGTGATTTCCTCACCGTTGGCCACGACTTCCGACGGAAGTGCGTCGCATCGTCACGATGTGTCATGTTATAAACCGCATTATGCTCGAAGCCACCTCCGGCAGGACCAGCGGCAGTAAATCTCTGTCCGTTGCATCGTTCTGTAAAAGACGATCAGTACAGCTTATACATGGGCGCCCACGTCAAGTTCTAAGTGCGTTGCACCTCTGCGCCCGAGTTACCACCCAAAGCGAACGTCCCGGGAGAGGCGTTCACGGCGCTGTCAAACCCGATTACCGACAGTTACACGCGGCGAGATGTTCCGACAAGAAGGTCAAATGACCGGTCTGCGTGAAAGTGAACGCTGAACGCCTTCCAGAGCAGTGCATTTTGCGAAGTCTGCTGATGGGGCTCTCAGATTCTGTTAACGGTTGGAACGACTTAAACAAATGGAACGTAATTGAAAACTACTAAGTAGGATTGAAGTTAGCGTTGAGATGACGCGCTGAGGGTCGAAGAAAGTCCTGCAACGCTTCATTTCTGCTTATGCCTTAAAACAATCAATGTTTTGGGTGAAACTAGGTAGGTTTTGGTTGCTATGAACCTGAAACCGAATACTAGATACTGTCCATATCCACCTCTCTGGAAAGTAAAATACACCGAAGCACAAAAAAACACAACTGCCCTCTTTGAGGAAAAAAACACCAAAAATCCTTCCTAGAAAGGCCGCGTTTGCGTAGCTTTCGACAGGCTGTTCAAGGACTCCAAGCGAGGGCATACGGGTATGGCACGTGCATAGCGGTAAAGCATGCGAATAGTGGCTCGCTATAACATGTATGCAGGTGAAGTGGAATGAAATGAACCTCTGTTCAGTGATTTGACTTGTCCTCAAAACTTTAACCTCGACTTCGACTTCTTCCGGGAAATCTTATTAAATTCTACTTCTACTCCTGCTTCTTCCGGTCTAAGTTTGAACTATCCACCTCTACCAGGCGGAAATTTTAGCTTCAACATGTTCCTCTGTCTCTACGCGGACGTTGAGGTAAAATAAGAAGTGCAGGTAGCAGTCAGATCACTGGTTTAAAGCTTTTGAATTAGCATTTGAAGGGCCAGTCGTGCATGTGCGGGTTCTTGATAGCTCCAGCTAGCTTAAAATC
The DNA here is from genome assembly GCA_020875895.1 of Aphelenchus avenae. Taxonomy (NCBI): domain Eukaryota; kingdom Metazoa; phylum Nematoda; class Chromadorea; order Rhabditida; family Aphelenchidae; genus Aphelenchus; species Aphelenchus avenae. The sequence goes on from JNEY01000837.1 coordinate 1,665, forward strand.
GCACCTAAGCGTCCGAACTTTTGCACAACAAAAATGAGCAACAAGACAATAAGACCTCTATGTCTACCTCTACCGAGGGTAGTTCTTATTTCAACTTCAACCTCTAACTCTCTCGGGTAGAACCTTTAACTTCAACTAGAGATGATGCGCCGTGCCGTTTTGACGTGATCACGGCACGGCTCCACGACACGGAGGGGTCACCACAGCACGGCCCACGGCACGGCTCGGAAGTGGCGCCGTGCCATGCCGTGATAGTGGTCACGGCACGGAAAACGGCCGTTTTATTCTGCCGTACCGTTTTCCGTGCCGTGGCCACGGCACGGCTCCACGGTACGGAGGCGGTCACCACGGCACGGCCACGGGGGTGGTCCGCATCATCTATAACTTCAAGCTCTACCTCTACGTAGAGGTAGAGGTTGAAGAGACGTGCAGGTAGACGTCAAATCGCTGCCTCTATGTAATAAATGGGCACTAATTTCAGATTCTTTATGCTTGAAAACCACGTGTGGGCTAATCTCTCCTTCTTGACCGCTACGGATCATGGCATAGCGGACTCACCATAGCAGGTACGCATGTGACCTCATCACGGTAAGCCGCGGACGACATTCATGAAATCTTAGGCAAAAATTTAACAAATATGGCAACAGTCGTGTTGTCGGGAGCAGACGGCGGGCTAAAAAAAACGGTTTCGGGTGTCTGTTAATGGACGCGGAGGGTACCGTGCCGTCGGGAGGGGGGGGGGGATTGTCGTGCCCAACACTAATGTCAACTGTTGTGAGGTCCTGCCGGAATGACAAAATGCGCGCTGGGGATCCCGATAGGTTAGGGTCCCCCTTTACCATCAAGGTCTAACCTTGGTCCGCAGTCCTAGTTCAGTGAACTGGCGAGTTCAGTGCCCGGCCTTTTAGCCCACCAGTGGAACATGACGTCCGTCCCTTTTGGACAGGTGCAACAAGGGCGTTTTGTTTTTGGATCGAATCACCGTCCGGTTCGCGAAGCCAAAAACGCAACAAATTTTTGCAAAGCCGAATCCGAAGTTAGGTCCCAGCGCCACGACGTTTGACGTTGAATCGGACAAAGACAATTGCGTGTGAGCGGGGTTTCACTTAGACGGGAACCGATTGCCGGACTTCGCTTAGTGTCCTCTGCCAACAGACGTCATCCATCCGTTCTGTTTGAGACTGACTCCGCGAGAGTATTTTTCATCCGTCATTACCGCAATATCTGGTTCGCAAAGCATCGCGGGGTCCGACTTTTTGGCTACGACGAAGTGTAGCTAGCTGGTGGTACTGCTAGCAACCAACTATGTTCGTTTTCGCCAGGTTCGACCTTCTAATAATCGGCCGGCTCACCTTCCTTGGGGTCTCACTCGTTGTGGTCGGCCGTTCGTTATCGGTTTGTTTGCACACGATGGTCTTTTTGCAGCTGTCAGCTACGCCCTTTTGCACGTTTATTTGTTTGTCGGATGCGTCGCTGAATACACAAGGCACCGCATAGTACGACCATGTTATCACATCAGCACAGTGTCTGTCATCCTTGCATGTGTGGATGCCAAATCATCTTCGCGATCATCCGCGTTGTGGACATAGGTATTCCGTTAATCGAATGGGCCGATTTTGTCCATATGACATTATTTCTGTTCCACGTAATTGGTCAGTCGTGCGCCAAACGTCTTGTTTGGCGTTACATCCGGCGTCTTGCACTTTCCATTTACCAACTTAGCACATGACAAGGATACAGAATCATGGCTAGAAACAACGAAAAAATTGTTGTTGTTAGGCGCCTAGCGTCGAGCAATTTTATCGGTGAAAACTTCCGAAAACCTGGTTTTTACCGAAGCCAGCGATGCACCGAATTTCCATGTCCGAACTCTGTTCCCACCAATAGTACATGAATAGCACGTGATTGCAACCATCAACAGCAGGTTTCAGAGAATAATCGAGCTGGATGACGCGTAAAGAGGGTGCCGCGATCGCGTTGGCGTCCGCAGTCTGGTGCGCGTCCGTTGAGGCCAAGGCATCATGGTCGTTCGCTAATACCACACCCGCTATGTGCCCAACGTTGTTCGCTATCCAGTCGACCCTCGTCAGAGAACTCATCAATTTGTGCGGAACCAGAGCCGCTAACTGCCGTCCGTCGCAACCATATTTGCAAATCGGGTGACAAAGTGGCGACGGATTTGCGAGACGTAGGCATTTTATGCTACTTATAAATTGAGCATGCTAAATGAGTATTGGTATATTGGGTGTCGCAAACAACATGACCAGCTTTTCGTTTTCATGAATTTTAGGCGTCCGGAGAGATAATGCTGAAGGAGTATATGACGCCGGAAGAGCTCGCGAGACTGGATGCTCTCTATGACAAAGATGACGGCTATCACCGTCACTACACTACGGACTATGGTCAATATTATCGGCGATACTACGCGTCCAAGTACAAGCCTCTGACGGCACAAAGCACGGAAGAGATGACTGCGAATCTGACGAAATTATACGCAAAATTTGCCAGAGTGTACAACAAGCTACCTAACGAGGTCCATTGAACTAGTTGCTTGTAGAAATAACCGGTTTTCGCTTTGGTACGTTACGATTAACGTTGCTACTGCGACATCGATGGTAATAAATAATCAACACCATCTAACCTGCCGCCTGTTTCGAATGTCCTGTGATTTTAGGTTTCGAATATTTGAAGGAATGAATTATCGGAACGTCTATAGCACTGAATAATACAACAACCGCCAGCCTATCATGTTTCTACGAACCATTTTAGGGTTAGTTCACGCGTACTGCTTGTTTTACGGCGCATTCAGGTGCTGTGCAGGAGTATATTCATGCTGCTGCGTGGGAAAGCAATTAGTCCGCTGACTGCCTGCATGTCTGCGCGGGGAGGGGGGACCATCCGAGGGAATATCCGGACGATTCAGGGGAATTTTTCGGAGGACGAATCGGGTGAACTTGGCGGACGATTCGGGGCAATTTCCGGATGATTCGTGTGAATTTATCAGACGATTCGGGGAACTGTGCTCTTTTTCACTTCCTTTGTTCTCACACTCTACTTTCGGTCAACGCATTCGCTGTATGCTCATACCTACGAAAAAAACGCAACATTCCTGAGGGCTGCTTACACTACAAAATATTTGCAGATTACGGACACTTGCGAAGAACAACAGATTTCTGAGGCACTCCGGTCCCCCAAATGCTTAGGCTTAGTCTCAGGCTTAGGAGACTTAGGTGCTTAGGCTTAGGCACCTTTTTCCCGCGTATGTTCAGGATTAGTGCTTAGACTTTTGTCTGCCGCGGAGGTTGCAAATCTAGTTTGTTTTGTAAGCCAGTCTATTAGTCGTCTCTGCGGAGACTCTGTGGAGCACTATCAAGGAATCGTACGTGCATGAGAAGTCAAAAGCCATTCAACAGGTAAGCAGTTCTTCATCAACACTTCATTCGACGCGAAAACGGAAATTCATCAAGCAACAGATCAAAGTCCTCACACCCCCAATTGTCCACAAATTCCCCCGAATCGTCCGCAGTTCCCCCCAATCGTCCCCCCCCCCCAATCGTCCTATAATCGTCTGCGCGCAGCATGTCATGCGAATTTTCCTACTGCCGACGTACTTAGCGTGCGATACCGCTTAGCACGCACAAATCCACGCATGCAGGCTTTTGCATGCCGTACCGCAAGGTACGAAGTCTTGTACCACGCATGCTTCTGCATGCGGTAACGCGTTATACAAATGCAGCAAGCATGCGCACGGCCCCGTACGCGAATTTTCCTATGTCGGATACCCTTAGCATGCGATACCGCTTAGTACGCACATGTTCCTCGCATCCATGCGATTGCACCGCTTGGTACGCATGATTACGTGCATGCAGGCATTCAGCATGCCTTGCTGCATGCATTTCCCTAAACTTAATTTATCCCGTGGTTGCCGGTCGATTAGTTTTATTTTTTCTTTTATCCTATTTGTTTACTCGAGAACCTCTCTCAAAAAAAAAAAACTAATGTTTAACTAGGAGGTCACAAACCGCCTTCCTAGGGAGAACGCAACTTTTAAAACCTTTGCGCCTAAGGCGGGATCAAATTTTTATGAGAGGTCTAATCTTGAAAAATTTTAGCGTAGAACTCCCGAATGTCCGTGGCGGCGTTTGCGTCCGAACTGATTAGATTAGCTCGTTTTAGAATCGCACCTCTAGATCATTAGAAGCCCCAATTTTCAACAAACAATTGATTAGAAGCCCGAAAATCGATAGGGCTGCGCTTTTTTACCCCCTCCCCCCAATGGTAGCATTGTGGCTACGCTGCGCTATCGTATAGTGAAAGGACCGTGTGTAACATGTCCAAACTAGATTTAGATCGAAAGGCGTAAAGCTTGCTACCTCGAAACCAACAAGACACGCGCACGCCACGGAGGCACGCTGGTCCACTAGGACAGCATCGCACTCTCATGGTTGTGTACGTTTTTTATGTCGACCTTTACATGTTTACTTTTTGCGATGGTTTCGATTGCTATACATTACCTTGATGCCTGATATAATGCAATGACCCTAGCCAACAACCTGCGCCATTCTGGTTGGTACTCGTTCTGGACCGACTATGAAGCCACCGACAAAGGAATCGTCGATGACGACGACAAAAGAACTTGCATCTTTCTTCCGTCATGTGGTCGGGATCCGAGATCAAGGTCGTCAGGGATATGCGCTTCTACTGCGAATGTGTTATTGCTCGGGTTTCTCTGCGTAGCGGTAAACTCAGCCACCAGTACAGAAATATGCGGTGCAATCTTCCAAAGTCCGTCTTGTACCAAAAGTTGTACAATTCTTGAACTAATTAGCAATAAAGGTGCAAATTCGACCTTGATACACAGCCCACTTATGATACCATAAGGCCTTAAAGCGTCGAATACGTATCCTAGGGTTCAGTTCGAAACGTTCTTGCTTAACTTCGGGAACGCCAACGGGCTTTTCCTACGCGCTAGACGCTCGCCCTTCATATTGGTTGGTTATGCTCATAAGATTGCTTTCTATACGCACTTTGTTCGGGGCAGAACCTTGCGCACGTAATGTTGGGAATGTTTGGTAGGTGTGTTGCCCCTTCCGAAATGCATGTGCGGTCCTGCTTCAAGACCACATCTGTTTTGAGCGATGACCATTTAGGCCAACCATGGCCTGAGCTGAATTCTCGTATATGAGCATAGATCCGCGGACGTACTTACGTCCGCGGTGGCAAAGGACACCTCACTGAGGCATACAGGTACGATGAAAGGCATATGAGCAGAAGCAGTTGTATTCGCTCCAGAAGTGTCCTTCCATTGCTGGCCTAGCCATGGCAGTGGCGTTCCGTGCCAGGCTTGGGAGGGGGAGGGTAAGTACGTCCAAATTCGACGCCAAAAATGCCCTTGGCACCCTTCGGTATTTTTTTTCTCCATGCCCTGTTTTTGCCTTTTAGATCTCAGTTATTTTGATAGATAGATAGCGATAGCCTGGAAGGTGCCAAGGGTCGAGTCGGTCGCTCGCCCATGACGTGTTATCTATTTCGCCTACTGTATCATCAGAGCTGTTCTTAGTCACGACGCTCCGCTGAAGCTAAATAGAAAACGCCCTCCTTTGTACGTTACTCCCCCTGACTCCGATAACATAGGCCGCTGAACTTGTTTGTAACGACTATATATGGCTAATTTGTCTGAAATACGTAAGGAGCTATTTCTCTAAAACATGGATTGAGTGAAATGCGCGGAGAAGAGTGGATTTAGGAGTGGAGGTACGTGTAAGAAAATGTGGTGCGTACCCGTTGGAATGGCCGCTGCCTGGCATCCGGAATAACATTTTTGCCAATTACAGCATAACTATACATGCCACTATTTCATACCAATACCCTTGCTAGTAAGCTCTCAGTTTAAGTGTTTAAGTGAGCACAGTTTAATGTAAAGTTGTAAAGTATCATGTGGAATGAAGTAACCAGGGACTTCTCAATAGTTTTTTTCGTAAATATGTTTGTTAAGATTCTTCCTTGGGAGGTAGACGGTAGATGTAGTACTGGCGTTCTTCTTTGACGAAAGCGAGGAATGACCTCGACGGCAGTAGCGTTTGAATGTGCCACGTCAAGGGTTGTCCGGTGTTGTCAACCAAGACCGTCCACTTGGGAGCTGGTGTCTAAAATGCTGGATTACCGGTAACAGTTCTTTCTTGGGGTTGGAAATCACGCAGTCGCGTCTTTCCGGAAACAGGTCGCTGACCAAACAATTACTTCGCAGCCTGAAGGGTACCTTACCGGCAGCTGCAGATATCTGTTGATCTCCTCTGTCACGTGACCGGGAATTGGCCGTGCAGGCCTAGCTGTCTGCATGATTCTGCTAATGACGTCCGCTATCATGGTTGCCTCGGACAAGTCGAAGTCGGTCGCTGTGATTCTTATGCCAAGAGTTTTCCTTTTTTCCTTAAAGCACATAGACGGTTAGTTTTAGTGTTGCGGATCACTTGAGCGAAGACGTACTAGACGTCGCTAATGGCGCGAAACACGGAAACGCTCCAACACTATTGGGCGAACCTAACCTGCTGTGAGCTGAAGGCCGCCGCAAAAATATGGTAAGGGGTTACCTAGGGGCATTTTTCGGCGGCCAAGATCTTGGCCTACCCTAGTCCCTTGCCCCCCCCCCCCCCTAAAATCGGATCCTCGGTAAGCTACTGCGTAGTGTTGTCGAAGACCTGCGTATGGGACGCCGGCACAATACAGGTGTTCTCAGTAATACGCACATAGTCCTGGAAAGACACCTACTTTGAACCATGCGTCGTCAAGCTTAGCGCGTTCGGCTGGTGTAAACGACTGAATGTGTATCTGGTCCAGCTAAATGCAATGATCAAGAGCAGTCAGACAGAATGGTAAACACGTACATTTGACTCCATTTTCTGAACCAAGTCGAAGTACGAGAACACTCTCATTCGCGAATAGCCCCATGTATCCTCGATTATAATGGTCGCTTTCACCGACTGAAGTGTCGCTTCCGTTGTAATGCAACACAATGCGTAAATGTACGTACCCTTCCGACAACAAGAATGTCTACGGCCCGTGTTCGTAAGCACAGTACGCAAGTTGCAGTCTTAGAAGTGGTGCACTCGTCCTGAACAGGAGCCTCGGTGAAGCCTTTACTCAAAGTGGAGAGGATGCACACGAGCTAACCCGTAACAAACCTTTTCCAATTCCACATCGCAGCTGTCTCGACCTAGGCGGACGTTTCCGTCATTAAGGAAGAAGCTGTACTTCAGAGGTTCTGGTTCTGCGTCAACTGGGACTTCCCCTCGCGCATCCAGCTAAATATCAGTGCATCTTCCGAAAGCTTATGCATCCAGTAACCCATGCATGGGTTACCACTAACCCACCTTAACCAGTGCGAAATCTTATCTTAGTCAGTACTAAGACGCAGTAGTCAATGTTTTTACTGTACCATAACCCCACCCGAATTGTTCCTGCGTTTTGAAAAGGGTTGAGGGTAAAGCCTTCCAAGGCTGTCGTCACTATAGTCTTTTAGAAGAATTCGGCATCGTAAACTACCGACGGCTCCAGGGCGATGTCCCACGCGCATAGCTGTACCGTATGATCTTAGCTTGAAGAGTTGTACTTTTTGGGATTCCATAAACTGAGTTGAAACTTATAGATTGTAGAATTCCTGCGGTACGCTACTGTCGAACAACATCAACCTTCGGTCCGTGATGAAGGTTCGTTGTTTCGCACACGAGAGCCGTTTGATGTGTAAGGAAGATACCTACCTTGAACAGCGGCACCCAGTCTCGTTTCTCGTCGCTTAACCTAGTCGTCAATAGAGCGGGAGCTGCGTCCTTGGGAAAGATCACCGCCAGGTCGTCCTTCGATTCTTCTCGCCTTCCTCCGCCACGGCCACGTCCCCTACAATGGGGCGCAAATGACGCAAGTAAACAAAGAAGGTGAACGTCTATATGCCCCGAGCCGTAGCGTAATGGCCAGAACAGCCCATTTCATGCAGCTATAGCTATGCGTCCTCCAGGTGAAGGATGCTTCCACAGTTAGGCTTAATCGGACTGTTTAGTGAACTGAACTAAACTGATCTAAAATCAACCCGGCTTCCAAGTTCAGTTTAGTGGGTCACGACACGGTTCACTTAACTGAATTATGGTGAACCGGACTGAACTCTCAAATGACGGCTTTGATTTATGCGTTCAAAGCGTCGTTGGTGTCGCCTGTGTGATTGACTATGACCCGTGTTTTTCAACCGGAAATGACCCAAATTCGGGCAGAGCTCTCTCTCAGCTGAAAATACTGCCCGTGATATTCCGCTAACGGACCAGATTATTCGAAGGAACGAACAAAAACCCCGAAAACGTGGCCGTATTGTACTGGTCCCTCCGGACCCCACCCCGTACCGTACCGGACCCCGCCGTACCATACTCAATAAGTCTTAGACGTACAGGCGTAGGAGTCCCGTACCTTAGTACGGTCAGTACGGTACGGTACGTGACGTAACACATTATGGTAGTCGATCTTTATGATGAATGAACTCGATGTTCAGTTCAGTTGGACCAAAACGCAACCGAACAAAACTGTGGATGCTTTCCAGGGCTGCCCCATATTTCAGTCTCTAGTCGGTCCGCTTGAGACCGCTTGGGTACACTCTGCAGCAATGGGCAACCCTAAGCCTTCACTTGCTACGGCCCCGGAACAGACAACTATACAACTAAACTGGCGTAACAGTAGGGCCTTGCCTGAAAGGAGTGTAGAGCTGAAATGTCGTGCCCTTTCTCGTAGAGATCGGCACTACCCCTCCCCCCCCCTGAGCCGAACCCCCCGAGCCGAGGTGGACCCCCGCCCCCGA
>JNEY01000837.1:29956-41091 GCA_020875895.1 Aphelenchus avenae
AACCCATGCTTACGTAAGCAACACTAGGTAAAATGGCCCGCCGCTCGGGCGTCGCCGAGACGAAATTTTGACTATATTCCTCGAATTTTCGTCTAAATTCCGTTGGTGTCGCCTGCGGCGGGCTGTTTTAAACTCACTTTTGAACCAGTTTGACCGCTTCTGTCCATTTTTTTGCCAAATTTCGTTGCTATCGCCTGCAGCGGGCCATTATTCAGTGAATTTTTGGAATATTTTAGACGATGTTGATACCCAGTTATTAGTAGAAGTTTTTTTAGGAAAACAATGACACTGTTTTCCATTTTTCAAAGCATATTTGCAAAAGTATTGGCCTGGTGTGGTGACATATGTCCACATTCTCGCGGAATTTAGCCCGCCGCAGGCGATACCACCGAAATTTTGGCCTAAATTTTACGATTTCGACATAAAACTTGGCGCGGGCGGCAAATGGTAAAAAAGTCGAAATGGACGGGATTTTTTCGACGACCGGGACCAAAGACCATCGGGATACCGGGACCGGCACCCGCCCAACCCTGCTCCGAAAATTGCATATACCTAGCTGACACAAAGAAGAAGGCCTGACAGGCGCTCAAAGAGCGAGCGGGGGTGTCTGAAGGCAAAGATAACATGAGCCAACCATTTTGTTAAAACGGGTCTCCTCTACACTCGGCCAAAACAAATTTTGCTATGTTTACTTTGTCTATCAAAATCTATAATTTTGGAACTACTTGGCCTAAATTACAAACGAACCATTTGTAGTGGTTCGTTTGTACTTAGCGCTTGAAATGACGTCCCCCCCCTGCCCCCCCCCCCGTCTCAGCTTATCATGGCCGGGTAACCGGGCCAAAACCCGTAAACACAAAAGAAATCGTATATACTAAGGTCCTTATGGGATCAAAGCATGTACATCCCAATGTTAAGGCTAGTCCAGCTGATCCCGCCTCCCAACGATGGATGCGACACCCTCCATGGACCAACCAGTACCATATGGATCATAGATTCATAAAACTTGCACGAGGCAAAAAGCTTACACCACTTCTCGGCGCTCAGCCAGTGGCGGAATATCGTCATCATCGTTGTAGATTGGTACTGCGTTCTCGGTTCCGCTGAGTACAATGCGGTCTTTCGGGCTGAACGTGTAGCATACGCCATCATCAGTGACGGCGAAGCGGCCGTGCATCTCGAACAAGAAGTCGTCAAGTGTGAAGGCGAGCATGGCACGCTTCATATGTTCGTGCACAACCGCCATTATTTGAACCATTTGGTAGGCGATCTGAAAAATCGAAAAATGTATCTATTGCAACAGCGTATGTCGCAGATCAGCGTGTACAGGCCAGAGCTTTCGGACGGTGGGTATCCTGGGCAGTGTTTCGGTGAACTGCCAAGTTCACTGAGCTTCAGTAAACGCGGCGTTGGCCATATCTTCGCTCTATTCACGTAGCAATTGGATGCATTCAAAAGCCTTCGCATCCTTCGTTGTTGCATGTATTCTAGCGCTATCGCATGCGCTATCGTTCCCCATGTATCATAGTGCTACGGCATGTATCGTAACGTAGGATGCATGCAGCATAGTGCCACCACATTTTTACAGTGTTACCGCATGGCTCATAGCGCTATTGTAATCTGACGTTGCTACATCCATCGTAGCGTTACCGTACGTCTCGTAAGCGCTACCACATGCATTGCAGCGTTCATGCATCGACTGTTCCAAAGTTTGAATATCGTGCTTTGTGCGAGTGGTCCGTTAGCTGAAGGTTTCTGGTTTTACGAAGCTTTTCACTGCTTATTCAAAGTCACCAAACGGAAAACCAGATCGAAACTGTTGCTGAAACGGACTCCACCAGTCCTTTCGTTTACAATGCTAATTGCTCTTAAACGGACGGCTCACCATGTTGAATCCAACTTGGAGGTTGGTGATGGCTGCTATCCGGGCGTTCTTCTTTGTGAGACTAGCGAACTTCTTGCACGGTCTCGAAAAGATTTCGAGCCGTCGGAAGGTGCTAAGGGTTACTGGGTAGAGCTTCTGCGACTCGTAGAAGCTGTGCGTCGATGTGTCGTAGAATTGTCCGAGATGCAGTGGAAAATACGGGGACTGGTACTCCTCGTGGTGTCTAACTGCCGCTGGCTTCGATCCGTCCGGTTCACAGGGGTACTATAAGCGGGCAAACGTTTAGTAGACAATCCAAAAAGGTGCGACCGGTAGTATGCAAGTTATTCATAAAGGTCGGAAGCCGTACCATATTAAGTCCCGTACTGGCCGTACTACGCGGCAATAGGGTACGGGTGGGACGGTACTGCGCATTTGTAGGTGTTACCAGGCTAGGTAAAAGTGGAAATAAGCGCAAATAAGACCCTACTCCTACCCGTGCAGTAGGGGGTAGGGGCAGAATCACTCATCTCGGTAAGTAGATTCTCACACACATAAAGTACGTAGATCGAAGAGTGAAGCTTACCTCTCGCACTGCGGTCACGAGGTGATTGCGATGCGGGTACATGTAGTAGTCGCGTGAATAGGGGACTCGCGGCGAGACCAAGAACGTCGCGTGGTCGAACCAGGGCCCGTGCTTGACATCAGCGCACTTGCGAAAGGCCTCGCGCGTTCGCTCGTACACTGCGTTGGCGTTCAGCGCTTCGATCTTCTTCTGTTCCATGCTTAGGGGACCTTCCTTGACTGGCCCGCCACGCACTGCGCACGTGGGCCTTCCGTCACGCAGTTCGCGGTTCCTTCCTCCCTCTCTTTTGCACGTAGAAGAGAAGTAGTCGACGCCGATCAGTTCTTGAAGTAGAGCTTTCTGAGCTTCCGTGGTTACCGTGGTCTAAATGCCCGGTCTAAGGGTCACAGCTTTCACGGTAAATATTTGTAGAGGTACTCGCCGCCAATACTTCGGTCCGGTGCCGGACCCGTAAACCTCAGCCGTACTCACGGATATTGGTTATGGCTGGGCGCCCCATGGTCGCACACGATTCCGATTCCAAAAACTTAAAACCGATCCCGATTCCTAAAAAAACACCGAGTTCCGACCCCAATTCCGATCCGGGCTCTTCCTATTATTTACTGCGCACGCTATTTTAGGGATTTGAGGTTATTTTAACCCCCTTTTGGCCCATTTTAAGTACCACTCCCTGTCCGCGACGTCCCCCCCCCCCAACCTGAAATCCTGCCTAGGGCCCTGTTGCGGATGCGGATGGATAGGTAAGGCCACTATGGGCCCGCATTACTATGCAGCATTCTGTACGGTACAGTCTAAGTTAGCAGGCTATTCGCGACTTTCGATAAATTTTAGCTCTCACCTGTTCCTCTCTGCGATTGCGTCCCCGCTTCGGCATGTGGACGAATGGTTCGTTGAATTCGAATGACCGGTTCGGTGTGATGGACGCCCACTCCGCTGAGAGTTTCGGTGCTTGCGATTGGGGAGTCGTCGGTTGCGTAGAATACGTCGTTGATTCCGATTCTGGCATCGCCGCGTCCGGTGATGCGTACACCTTGGCCATGATCGTTCCGCCTCCAATGCTGCATATCAGGACGAACAAGAGAGCAGTGGCCTACAAGGACAGTTTTAATAAAAGTAAACTAAGGCATTTTATTCCAAGCGGCTTCCAATTAAAGAAACTTAAGCGCGACGTCTCCGGGTGGGACTGTCACGGACGGCTTAAATTATCTGCCGACCTTAGCCAAATCACTCTGCGATGCTGGTCGTGGATACCATGTATTTGACGGTTTGAATTTCATTTTATGCAACATATTTTCCTTGCAAGAGATATCTGGTAAATCAGCAGGTTTTCACCGGCGCTGGCCTTTTTAGGTTCACTACCTCTTTACAGTCCCCTTGCTCACCATCCTCCATCGGTTTGCTTGACGGGTAAGACGTTGGACCTCAGTCTCCGATGCTTCGTAGTCATGCGCCAATGGTTGAGAGTCTAGCTCCGGTGTACCAGTCTAAAGGAAGAAAAGTGGTACATGCATTTGAGTGACAGAGATTAGCTAAACTCGAAATATTTCCGAAATTTATTGTATTTTCGGGCAAATGTTTTTGGGCTTTTTATGTACAATAAAGCCGAATCAATAAATAATTATGTCCAAAAGGGGCAAGCAGGACGAAGTAGTGGGCGAAAACAGACAAGTTTGTCGACTTTGATAATAGTTCTGGTCGCTCTTGGTTTTTTTCGGGCAGGAATTTTTGCTCTTTTACTCAGGAATTATTCGGGGCTTTTGCCCCGAAATTTTGTTTGAAATAGAACCCCCCCCCCCCTTATATTTGCCGTCCTCCTTAGAGGTTCATCTAAAATTAGCCTCTCACCAGGGGCATAACTAGAGCAAAAAGTAATAAGCGAAATTTTATTTCGGACAAAATTACCTTATGTCCAGGCTCGCCGCCGCTGTCGTCGCGAATCATAGAATCGGTTTCCATGCGATGGCATTGAGGTTGCCGCAAGCGCTTCGTGCCACCGGTAGCAGGTGGAAGCTGATACCTTTTGCGCGTCATTAGCGACAGTTACGCTTACTAAATAAATTTTTGCACACTAAAGGGCTAGTTCAGTCCGCAACATCAAACGTCAGGCTACACGCGGTTAAGTTCGGTACCGTTCGAAAGTCCTTCGCTCCGCGCATGATCGACCGTTTGACTTATTATCCCTACTGCGCCGAGGTTGTATAATTCAGCACATAAAACGTAAGTAAAATTCCGAAGTTCCGGGTTGGTCTTACAGGTCAGAAAATGTTATGATCGCAATGCTATAACGAGCTCGGTACCGCAGCGATCCTCTGAGAGCTCGCAAAAGCTTCAGGAACCCGATTTTAATAGCCAAATTCGTTTAAAACGTGTACTTTCCAGCATGAATCCATGAAAGGGCAGATAGAAACTACTGGTCGAGGAAAAGCCTAAAAATTGCCTAGAGATGTCAAAAAATTTAGGTATAAATTCACAATATATTGCGTCGCTGGATAGCTACACCATAAAAATGGCGTTGTTTCACCAAGAAAATTAATCATAAACCTCCTACGTACGCTAAAATCAGCAATTCAACTGTCGAAAACCTTTGTTTAAATGGGTTCCACCTATTCACGACACTGAACCAGTACGTGAAGCCGTGGATGCTACGAAAATGGGCGTTATGCTCTTTGCATGGTCCGCTTAAATAGCCAGCGCTAGGTGTCACTTCACGGTAGGCGCCGCTGGCAGTCGAGGTCATTCGTACGCTTCCGCTCATGGCCCGCCGCCGTTCGTACCCTGCGGTGCTCCGCGTGGCCAGCCGTCGCCTCGGACAAACAAGTAAACAGCTTGCAAAAGGACGCATTGGTCCGCTGCAAAAAGGCGCAACGTGGCCCGTGTGCAAACAAGCCGAGAGTGTCCGGCGTTCCGCATCGGGACAGGCGCTTAGCAAAGAACGCCCAGGTACCTGTTAGGGGCGCAAATGACCTTTCGCGTAACGGTCGCGGTAAGCGGTGTCATGAGTTTGGCAACGCTTCGTCCATGACTACGCTGTTGGTGTCTTGCGGTTCTTTGTTCCGGCTTGGAAAATGGTGCAACTTGCCACCGAAAGAGGCGACTAGCTCTGCTTGCAAATCAGCAAGGAACCGGATGGTGTGACATGCGGAGCAGTCAGGCGTATTTTGTACGCCTGGACTAGCAGTAGTCCGCAAAAGCGAAACATCGGCCGTATGCAGGCATGCTGATAACGGGTGTTTGGATTTTTGGGCCGATGAATTATGCAGCGTCATCGGCGCGCCATTAGTGGCCATAGGGAGCGTCCAGAAAATAAGTTCACGCGGGGGGGGGGGGGGTTATTCTTACCAAGGAGACCAAGTGTTGGTTAAGGACACATCAATGTTTGCACACGGTAATTCCGAAATGCACAACTGGATGTAATATTTTCCGGAGAGAGTCGGGGGGGGGAGGAATGGCTCTGTTCTTAGATAGAAGGGTTTGCCCATTTTTCGTTTCAGTTTTTGACCCGCTAATAGGGCCGAAACTGCCGGAAATTTCTCCAAGAACGGCGACTGTCCTGTCATGTTCTACGTGCGTTGCAAAGTATACGGGGGGGAGGGTAAAAACTGTCTCATACTAGTGTTGTATATTTGAATACGACATGTCTGTGGCGGGACAAACAACAAGTTTTTTAGATGAACTACCTACCCGTTGTAAGACGGACCATTAAGCGTCTTAGGACCATTAAATCGCTATTATTACCCTTTCTCAATGTAATTTTCATTGTTCGATTATGTAATTCTCGTCGCCAGAATCCGCTGACTCATCGTTCACCTCAGTCAAGTACCCAGTGTCATCCATCGTCCCAAGCCTCGCTTTCGTTCCCAACGAGGACCTCCGCTAACTGCACTGCTGCTTCTTCGCGAGTCTTGATCAGCTGTGTACGGGCTCAACATTTCTTGCGTTGAGTTGCGTTCTTTCAGGGATTCATTGTGGAGAATGTTCAGATCTACTCCACCAATAGCTGTAGCGATTCCGCAGGCTTGAATGAATTGATCACGTTTTCTTTCGCGACACCATCGTACCAGGCCTCCAGGACCTGTTCGAGCTCTGTAACTTTTTACCAGCTAAAGGCAAAGCTCGTTTCATGGACGAGAGTGTTCAGTACTTGTCTTGTATGTGACTATGCATGCCACGGCGCTGTTGACGGTTCGGGAACATCATTTTGGAAAGGCATCCTATATATAATCCATTCACCGCTTCATCCATTCATCGCTTGTATTTACTCACTTGCGAATCACCTCTGATACTTCGCCGGTTTTACTTACATTTTATTGATTTATATTTATTGATCTTATCGCACAAGGCGGCTGAAGCATACGCATCGTATAAAACCTGAAGCCAACGTCAATAGGAGGGAAAGAGTCATACCGCACCTAAGCGGACAAGGTCTAAATTGTTAATAAACGTGCGGGAGTTTGGGATTCAGGCAAGTCCGTAGTAGGAGGGTATTGTAGACAGGTCAAAGGCACGTCGTCCACCTATCGTTACCCTTTCTCTTCGTTCATCAATGCTTCTGTGCCACAAACACTCTTCCAGTGCGAATCCAACCCGGCGTTTAAATCTCCGAACACGAGTAAGGGCTAGCGGTTTGTGTAGGGGTGGACCGAGTCTCGCCGATCGGTTTCGACGGTGGAGGAATTGATAGTGTTCGAAGGGTGCTTCCTCGTTGAGGTGTCTGTAGGCGGCAAGGAGATCGTGGCGCTGTCGTCTGCGTTCAAGTGTCTCCAGTTGTAGTCGTTCGGAACGCAAGGCATAGGTGGAGACGGGTTCGACCTTTTAATCCTCCAGAACACTGCGCGCGTGAACCGTTTCTGCACTCGTTCGAGCTCGTCAAATTCTTGCCTAAAAAGGCCTAAAGAGCCCTTAAATACTAAAGGCTTTTTAATGTTCATCAGCGTGCCTACTTCTGGGATGTAAAAGCTTTAATTCGTATCCTGTACGTAAATGTAAAAACCGGTCTTACGAAGATTCGGTGAAACAGCTGTCCGACAACCATTTCTTAAAATGGTCATAGTATTCTTGTGAAAAGCCAAAATAATGCTTTGAAAGCACATAAAGACACCAACAACTAAATTTTTTCAACCCAAAAAATCGTCCCATTTGGACTCAGTCAAAAGCCCTTTCTAAGGTTGCGGCACCACCCGAAAAAACCTTTTGTTTAACGCTACGTAAGATCAGTACTAAATGAAGGTAAGTGAAAATGCACCGGTTACCGTAAATCCTGTAATTAGAGCCCCCCTTTATTTACCCCCCCCCCCCGTCTAACTTACGGGCCCCCTTTGGTCCACAGCAAAAAAATTAGGGCCCTCCCTTTAATTAGGGCCCCGGGCCCTGAAATTAGAAACACTAGAAATTTACCCCCTTAAAAGGTAAGTTTCTTGCCAGGAAAACATGTTTTCTCGACGTTTTAGAGCATGGGAAACATATTGGGACAGATGTTTGTGACACTAAAATTTTTTAGTTTTTTATCATCATTGGTGTAAGCCAAAGGGGGGACCCTTAGCTGTCCACTTGGAGGACACCTCCCAGAAATGATACCCCATGAAAGTACTGCCGTCATGCGTTTTAAGACACGTAGAACACAATAGGATACGCGCCATTCTTCGCCAAAATGTGAACTTTTGACGAATTTTTAGACGATTTTCGCCGATTTTTGGCAAAATTTCCACATTTTTCCGCGGGCCTTCGGCCCGCGAAATGGCAAAATAATTAGAGCCCTCCCTCTAATTACCGCCCCCCCCCCCTCTAATTAGGGCCCCCTTTGGGCCAGAGCGAAAAAATTAGGGCCCAGGGCCCTAATTACAGGATTTACGGTAATTATGAGTTAGGACCCCGTTAATCGTCTCCCAAAATAAGCGACTTTACCCAACGCGTCTTTGAGCTAAGAGCGCATTTGTAAGTGTTGCTCATCTTTCCAGAAAATCGCTTTTTTTCTCAATGAACATACGGTCGCGTCTAAGGGGGATAAGAACGCGACTTTCGGCCAAAAGAATGCGACTTTTGTCGCATTAAAAGTTAAAAAGCCTTTAGTATTTAAGGGCTCTTTAGGCCTTTTTAGGCAAGAATTTGACGAGCTCGAACGAGTGCAGAAACGGTTCACGCGCGCTTTTCCGAGGGGGGACTAAGGGGGGTCATGAAATGTTTTGCCAAGAAATTAGTTGCCGGTTTTCCTTTAGTTTTACCCGTTTTAGTTCATTATTTACGAAATAAATCAGCTTAGTGAGAGATGGATGTCAAAACCGAGCAGAATCGTCGACAAGCAAAATGGTGTCAGACCGTGTATGTTCTATACTCGCTATTGTACTTTCTGGGCAAGAACATGACGGAACGGCTTATGATCGGAAAAAGGGCGCTCAACATTTTTGACCCCGTTCTTAAAAATGCGTGCTGATCCCCAACGGACGTTTTTTTTATCCTAAGGACACGTTCCATATGTTCGCGTTCTTTAATGAACGCGAAAAAGATGAGTAACACTAAAAGTCGCCTTCTTGAGAAAGCGGCTGTATGGAACGCGTCCTTAGGCCAATGTGCCGTTCTTAAGGGCGCGAACATGAGTAACGGGATCCAGGACATCACATTGAGTCACCTCCGTTAGGTTTGCGTTTGGCCAGCGGGTGATTCTTGCGAGAATTCTCTTTTCATTTGACGCAGCTGACCCGTCAATAGTCGGCAAGTACAAGTCGAACTTCGGCTGCCCGCCAACGTGTTGTAGTGTCAGTGTTGTACCTAGTTCGTCCTCATGCCGGGCTGGAAATAACCAGCAGGCTCCTAAACTGGCGCCCTCTTTTCTCCGTAGATTTGGTATTGTGTGTCTTTTCGAAGTTGCTTGTAAATGCATAAAGATCAAGGGTCCTCAGAACGCCTGCTTGATGCGTCGACGACATTTTCCGGTTCGTGCGCCCCTTCCGAGATGCCGCGACGGAGCGAAGGGGGGGGGAGGATTTTTTTATTTTTAAATTTTTTATTCTGGTTCCACAGTGGGAGAGTGCTAATCATAGTAAGTTCTGTTTAAGAAAGACCAGTTTTGCCCGACGGCTGCTAGCGTCGGGCTTATGAGGAAAGGCGACCCTAATTCTTTGCTTGCTCGATGAATACGGACTTTAAAAAACGGCCTATATGCGCCCCCTATTTGAGTTGGTTGTCCCTTTACCGAAAATAGCATCTGAGACACACGTAAGAATCCTCGTTTCAGAGGCTAACTGAGACCTCACCAAGCCGGATCAGGAAGGCGGCTTTTTTAAGCCGTGGTTTGGCGGAATTCATCGGCTTTCATGGGACTTGGTATAGTTCCGGCCAAGCTCAAGAAGGTAAGGACAGCACTTGATTCATGCAATGCCTTAATGTATGACAGACGCAGAATTTTATGCACGTGGTCTACTGGACGCAGCCAGAGTATAACGTGTACGAATAGGCGTGTTAAGGGAGTATGGTGCACTGAAGGATTAACAAAAAAACGCCTGATGCAAATTTTGGCACCCGAACTTTTTACGAGGGTGTCCGAGGCATTCTAGCGAAGTCGCTTAGCGTAGCGAAGAGGCGTAAGGCTTTCGCTCTCATAATCCTATCGAGTGGGAATCGCAGTTGTGGGTCCGGTCGAAGAAAGCCCTTGATGACGCTATGACGATAACGACGTGACCGCGTGATGGTTAGAGCGTCGAAGAGCATGACACCGAACGAGAAGGCTGTGAACTTCAGAAGGTCCACTGCGTGGCCGGGCTACACCTTCGGAGCGGCGTAGTGCGCATAGCGGGTGGTACCGCATACGGTTGGTACTGCGGTTGTTCGACTTCTTAAACGGTGAACGTCTTCGAGAGCTTTGAATAGAACGCGGTGCACTGGTTGTTCGGCAGGTTTGCGTAGTATGTAGTGCATCGCAGCGGCGAGCGCCGCATTCCCCGGATGCAGGTGGCGGTATCTGTAATCCATTTTCAGCGCTCACTCCGATAAGGTAGACCGCTAAACGAGAAATATTCGAACCAGGGATTTCAACATTGTTTGTACAGCTCTTCAATGGTTCAGACCATATGTGAACTTAACGTGAAGTTAAGTTGACGCATATTCAACATTAAAGCGAACTTTGAGTTACACCTTCAGTGTTCTCTGCGCGTTGCTTCATCTTCGACGTTAAAGTTGAGGTTAAAGATCGGCACGCGTACCGTATTACGGCCCGTACCGTACCGTACTGCCGTACTCAGCGTACCGCTGACGGTACGGATATGTACGGATGTACGGTACGGCACGGGGTCAGTACGTCTGCCGTACTGGATACATTAAAAGTCTTTTTTTGTGCACGGCCGGCGAGGGGTAAGGGGGACCAAGGCAAGTTTTTGTATTTCAGAAAATTGTGATATTTTGACACTTTTTGCTCAAATTTCCGATTAATTTTGTGAAATAAGAGCAAAAATCGCGTTGGCGGCGCCTGCGGCGGGCTATTCTAGGTAAAAATGCTCTAAAATCACATTCTGAGCGTCAATTTTCCAAGGGGCCGGCGGATTTTCCAACATTTTAGTCAATTTTCCAATGATCTTTTGATAGCTAGACCAAAAATTCGCTCTGGTGTCGCCTGCGGCGGGCTAATTTAGGCAGAAGACCTCTAAGAACAGTCCTTATACCGACTTAGAGGCCAAAAACTGACATTATTAAAAAGTT
>JNEY01000838.1:16443-35183 GCA_020875895.1 Aphelenchus avenae
GGGGGGGGGGGGGGGAGGGGGGGGGGGGGGGGGGGGGGGGGGGGGGGGGTATCGGAATTACGGTTTCCGATTGCCGGCGGTTTGTGGAGTTCCGATGGCCGGTTTAGATCCTAAAGAATACGTCGGAAATCGGCATGTTTGAATTTCTTAAAATGCCCCGCTATGCGTAGAATCGGAA
Source organism: Aphelenchus avenae (assembly GCA_020875895.1). NCBI lineage: Eukaryota > Metazoa > Nematoda > Chromadorea > Rhabditida > Aphelenchidae > Aphelenchus > Aphelenchus avenae. Next base: position 16,622 of record JNEY01000838.1, read on the forward strand.
AACCGGCTATTTCCGAGATTTTTTATTGGTCTTTTTCACTACCTGGTGTCGCTTGCGACCATAGCGTTCGAAACGTGGAACACTACTACTGAATTAATTGCGATATCGGTTTTAATACCGTTTGCCAGTTCACGATTCCTTATCGTTTCTGCGATTCCGACTAAAGAATTCGGGGCTTTCGCTTCCGATACACCCCTGCACCTTGTACTGGTCTTTGGGAAACGGAGAAAGTACGGAAAACATAATTTCATGCAGGCGCGTATGAGAATAATGGATAAAATAGGCCAGAAGCAAGATGATACACTGAGTGCATTGTTGCGGTCGATGCATTATGATTGCTGACTTATCAGCATGTTTATGGTTGCTGACTTATCAGCATGGCAATTTGCAAACTTACGCCGCGTATCGTCTCGTCTGCAGTCCACTGGTCCGTTAAAAGAAGAATCCGCACGTTGCCGCTTTTACAAAGCTCCGCGGTCCTCACTTTTTAAGCACTTGTCGAGCCCTCTTCACGCTTCTTTGGAGCCTCTCAATAGTGGTCCCTAATTCGGCCCACAAGCATAGCTTCCAGAGACTTAGCCCAACGCTTTCGCGGGCATTTATTCGCAGTTTACTTGCTTGTTGTCATGTTGCGCATTGTCATTATCCCTTTGAAGCGTTTAGTCGCGGCGATAATTTGCGTTCATCGCGCTGTCATCCGCTCATTAATGCCTTTCCGCTCTATTTCACTCGGCAGTGAAGTGCGCGAAACTGCGCCGTATCCCTTTGATGGAACTTATGATAACCGCCGAACTCCGAAATCGGAACTGAAGCGTGCTTCCTTCCAAAAGCATGTGAAGTGCTTATTCCGCTAAAATGGCTCAGCTTTCCGACATGTGAATTCATCGAGTTTTACCTGTATCATTCATGTGGCTGGCCACATGCCCATGGAAAATTTGAAGCATTATTCATCAAGTCTTCATATGGAGAATATCTTCTGATGTACCTCCGGTATGCAGAGGTACCCGCAGGAATGCTGCGTCCATAAATTATGTGAGGCTCATGGGGTAGAGATGCTTACGACACTGACTAACTCTTTACGGGGATAAAGGCGGGTGAGGCAATCAGTCAGGTGCTCACGTGATCACTAGGACGGTCCGCCGTGCTTGGCGCCGTCAGTGCGAACTTTTTGTTGTATTTGCCTGATTTTCCGTGTCGTCCTACAGCTAGTAACTACGAGCCTGCGCCTATTCACCGCTTTGTATTCTAAGTTCAATTTTCAAGCAGCATCGATGTCAAGTGAATATAAACTTGCCATTTCACCAAACTTTCATTGTACTCACATGAACTGATCGAACCGAACCTGACCCAGATCAAGTCCGTCCAACGCCCATATAATTATGAGCCTACCGCTAGTCCCACCTAGGAATGGGCCTTGGATTTCTGCGACGTCCTAGCAAAAAGCTCATAATCAGATGCAGCCGATGTTCATGCCGTTGTTTGACAGAGTCCCATGGGCGGATCACCACTTAATTTGTCTTTGGTTCGACCTTGAAGCCAGTCTCTCATTTTCTTCCCTCTTTACAAGCCCCTAACGCGCACCTGTAACGCATCCTCTCCTCGGCACGCCAGATGCGAATCGCTGCCGGCGCGTCTTGCGGCGCGTGCGCGCGGTAATTATTGCGCCAAATGTGATCCTCCGCCCGCGAGATGGATGGCCGGATACCGTTCGTCCGCCGGTAGCCCTCGTCGGACGAAGATAAATTGCCACTGTCAGCGGCGCGACGGAGGATCGCCTCTTCGCCGGCCGTGACCGGATGGCGGGGCGCTATCGGCTTCGCACTCAGCCACTTTTCGCCCGCACGGCTCGTCGCGCACGATTGTCTTAATCCCCTCTCGAGTGCATTTGGGGACCCTTTTAGCACTTGTGGCATTGTTTATGAGTCGAGCGGGCGGGCCACTTTGCGACTTCTGACACCTGCTTGGCTGGGAACGCAGTGGTGATACTACTTAGAGACGTCTATTTCGCGGATAGGTAGCTCAAAATCCGCCGACAGTCCGTGTTCACTGTTAGCTATTTTTGCTGCCTGAATGCTGGTGGTGTTCCTAGGAGACTAAATAGAGGTAGGCACCCGTGCCGTTGATCTGTGCCGTGATATCCTGGCACGGGACCCGAATATCGCCGTTTTTTTGGGGCCGTGCCGTATTTAGCCGTGTTAGTGCTATATCACGGCACCGCGCACGGCACGGGCTGTGGTATGCCTACCTCTAAGACTAATAAGGACGGAGCACACCTGACTGGAGCCCCGATTGTTCCGTACTAGCCAGAATGTTATCCGGACTTCGTGCATTTCAAGCTATATTCTACACCTTTACGTGTTGGTTCCTCCCATCGTGCCGCGTGTGGTTCTCCCGTGCCATGGGCCGTGCCGTGATGAGCCATACATGCAGTGCACTTTTTTTGCTAAGAACGACACAGCAAAGAAACGCCTTAAAACACTGCATTCGAGAGCGCTGTGCAGTGATCCGTGACGTGGTCACCGTCCGTGCCGTGATGACGTGCCGCGATCATGGCAAAGAGCACTGCAAGGCCCATGGTGCTCCACGGCGCATCGTCCTTACTCCCAGTGGCGTAGCGAGGATCCGAATTTAGGGGGGTGGGGGGGGGGGCAAGAGGTTAGGGTGAGTCAAGATTTTGACCTCCAAAAATTTCCCTTGGTCCCCCTTACCTATAATTTTGCGTGGCCTTCGGCCGCCGCATCATAACGGTACCCCCTTGCTAACTTTCGGACCGTCCGGAATTTAGGGGGGGGGGGGGCATGCCTTCCCCTGCTCCCAATGGTCGCTACGCCACTGCCTACTCCCGAATACAGTCTAAGCACGGTTATCCTAAGCCATCTAGAATGGCCCACAATTTGCGGTCCGGGAAACTATGTGCCGCTTTTTTCTCGAATTGGTCTCTTATCGAACGTTCCGCACATTTGATCCTTTATTCCTGCTTGTCGTGATTCGCCACCTGATCGAGTTTCAGTGGTCATCTTTGTGCAAACGTTTGCGGACAATTTAGCGCTGTCGATGAAACATCGTATCATAGTTTATTCGACTTTCTGGCTGCCCGTTGGTCGGTCAGTTTAGCGTGCTCTTTACTTTCGCGACTAGCGGGTAGCGTCTAACGTCCTACGGTTCCTAATGCTCTTTTAGATGCGGTGATAATGGCGGCTTGCAAATGTGTCCCTCCGCCGCCCGTCTTCGACGTCCCACCACTACCGGACCCGTCGCTTATTTGGCACTTGCTTTCGAATGAGACGGCCGAAGAACTAGAAAAGGTACGTGTCACCAGCCATGCCTCGAAGAGCCTTTAAAAGCCAGGGATCGGTCTGTGATGAAGGTCACCAAAGGGCCTCGAATTTTCCGCAAAACGGTTAGGCAGTTAGGCATTTAAGGCAATTACCCTTGCCTTGACTTAATGGTCTTCCTGGTCCCAAAAAACCCAGATGCTTTTAATCAAACAACGAGGCAGAGATGTCATCTTTTCTATGAGCATTCCTGACGTTCGTACGCAAATTTTACCCTTTCCTGTCCCTAATGTTCTTCCTCTCTCCCGGATCACTACTGCGAAACACTCCCGAGTGTCATTCATTCATTCATCTGCGCTTGCGAGCTTCTAAAACTTTTGGGCAAAATTCGAGTTGAGCAACTGGCCACTAGAACCGCGAGCTAACAAGGGCCAGGGTAAGGACCATTAGGACGTTTGGAATTCTGAACCGCACTACTGTCCCATTCCTCACCATCGGTACTGGGTGTCGGTCTGCTGATCTCATCGCTTGATCTAAACTATTGGGAAGGAGCTTTTGTGAGGTAGAGGATACATCGCGGACTAAAGGCAACAAGAGTGGTTAGTATCAGTCGTTGTCTTTCAGGTCTACTCGTCTGATTGCGAACACAACCCGCTTCTTGCGCTCTTCGGTCTCTCCGCGGACGACTCCGTAGAGGTCCACCACTTCCTGCCATACGTCTCCATTCTCCTGCTGGTGGTGTTCGCAGCGTCCTGCTCCATCTTCGCGGTGATAATGAAGCGAAAGGGGTGAGTCACATTGCCGCACGTATCGGCTTACGCGTTTTCGAAAGGGTTTATACCGCTTAAAAGAGGAGCAGAACGACGAAATCTGAAAAATCAGCAGCAGTTTTTGCATTTTCCAGTACAAAGGAAAGTCTTGTTTTGCGCCTTGAAAAAAGCTAAAGAAAAAGAGAGAAAAACAAATTATAGAAAGCAATGGGTGGGCTTCTAGTAAAATGATAAAATGATCGTTAAAACTGTTTTTGCAAAAACCAAATTCGCCAACTTTCCAAGGAAAGCATCCCAGCTTTTCGTCCACTATTCTTATTGTTCTTTCGTAGAGACTGATAAACTTGAAAATACACTGCTCAACTGGTTTTTTAAACATAATAAAAAATTTTTAAAAATATTTTCCCGATCTAATTTTTGCTGCAAAATAAAACACGGGTAAGAGCGACCGTATCGAACACAGGTAGCTTAGGTCTTCGGCATTGAATCTCATCTTCCTGATAAGCGAAGTTTAGAAGAAGGCGGAAGAATCTGCAAGCGGCGAAGACGCTGAAGCCTGCGCCTACTGATAGCATCGTCTTCGGAGACCGTATACAACGGCTCGTTCTCACTGACAACGCTCAGAAAGGTACATTTAAGGCTTTTTCACCGCGCTGAGATCCGATTAGCTTCCCTTCGTTATTGAACTAATGAGGACGCTCGTAAACGTACTTATTTAGTTCGCATCGTGACCAAGGACACCGTGACATCCGGCACGGATGCAACCAGAAGCCCTGCATGCGGCAAGCGACTGCAAGATCTGACGTGCGGCGGAGTCCGGTTAGCCCTACAAACGGACACGTATGGACGAAGCACGGGTGGCGGCAGCGGGACATCGACCTTTAAAAAGTACGTAGCCAGAGCGATCTTTGGTATCAGGGCCCTGGCAGTAAAGATCGGCAACCAGCACCCGTATCAAACTCCGTACCGTACTGACCCACTCCGTACCGTAATGTACGGTACGGCACGGTAGTACGCGCCATAATGTGGTACGGCACGGTACTAGTACGGGCCGTGCGTGTGTTAAGAAAAGATCCGTATTGTACTACGTCGTGTACTCATGTCGACACAGTCCGTACCGTAAGCCGTACCGATAGTACGGCAGTAATGTACGGTACGCCGTACCACCTGTACGGTTGCCGACCTTTACCTGGCAGTATCCGCCACAAATCGTACATTCTTATGACTATGAAAATGCCCCATAGGGCTCATTTATCCGCCGCTACCTAACCTGAGACTTTACACCGCGATCCATTGTGAATTTGCTCGAAGGCTCGAATAGGCTTCGTTGGACCAAAAACGAAAGGATCAAACGTATATTGCTTTTAGCCGATTACCCGCCTGCCACGTCCATCAACTCGACGAGCTTTCGCCGTACTTCAAGCTTCGACCTCCGCCGACCTTCCGTCCGCCGGCACCGCCATCCGACTTTGGCTCCTCCGAGTCTTCGCAGTTCTCATGTCGATTGGAAGGCGAGAGTGAGATGCGAGAGTTCTCCGATCTCGACGACGTCTACCAGAACGGCGTCTACGAGGAGTACTTCCAAATAGAGGACGGTCCAGGCGGCGGATACTCGCCGGTCCATCCGGGCGTTCCCGGCTCGCCCGTTCACATTTCCCCGCTCTCAAGAGTATCCGAACTGCGGGAAGGCGAGGCGAGAGAGAGCGGCTACGGCAGTCACGGGAGCAACTGCGGGGGCAAAACCCCAGCGCTTCCCGACCGGGAAGAGATTAAGGTAAGCTGGCGTAATTGAACTATCCATCTAAAAAGGGCGATGTCCGTACTTTTAACGCTTGAAAAGAAGTCATTCGAGAGAGAAAATGGCGCTTCTGTGGAACTAGCCGCCAGAAAGTAGCCCATGTGAACGAACTCAGTGTTTTTGATAGTAAATATCTGTCTCATTTACGCGACTTTACGAACGTTTTCCAGATAAAGAGAGGGGAGGGGGAGGAAATTGAATGCACTTAGCATCGGTTTTGAAAATTCGTCAATTCCGGGCATTAAAACCCGTGCTCACAGCCGAGGCAGCTTTTCATATGTATAAGGTTTATTCAGTAATTTTAGGCTGTCAACAGCAGAACGAACCAACAACGCGGGTCTCTGGCTTCACCCTTGTTTCGACTGGACCTTAGCCTTGCGTGACGCCAACCTTATTGTTTTCGGTTATAATATCTGGTGATGTAAATAGGTCCACGGTGGCGTTAGAATGAATAAATATTTTGCTTGCGGCATGACATTTCATCGGAAGTCGTTCCACACGACCTCGTGGACCGCCTCAGACATCGGACAAAGTTTGACAAGAATTTTTAAACTGGTCGTTCGCAGCTGGATTTTACGTCGTTAGCAACCTTTTTTCTTACTTTTGTACGTCGCCTGACCTTGACAAACTTTCCTCGCTCTAGCTCGAAGGAAATTTTTGTTTTTAAGACAGGAATTTTAAAAAAATGTTTCGTGCAAAACAAAACTGCAAGATAAAGGAAGACGAAGCTTTGTTTTAAATAAGACAAAATTACACGTAGGTGCTAAACTTAAACAAGAATACGAAAAATTCCAGTCATTTATTTGAAGTAGTGCAAAAGCTGTGACTGTTCCTTGGGACTGCCTGCAGACCGCCGCGACTTCCGTTTCGTATGAGCTCCACCGAATCGACGACACAAAACCTTGCAGGAAGACGCACCTGCATTCGAGGAATCTTCTTATGGCGTTCGTTAGCGTCTGCTTATCCTCATGAGGATGTCTAAGCGGAGAATTGAAAGTGGGCGCCCGCAGTGCATTCCATGGCTTCAGTGCAGAAGAAGCCCGTTGGCTTCTTCCGAGTTCCTTAAAGTACGCACACGTGTTTCCGAGCACTGACGGAGATCTCGCGTTATCTCTTAATTTTTCCCGTGGCTTCACTTAAGTCTGTTCTCTTCAGTCTGTCTGGGCGCCATTAGTTCAATTCTAGGCAGAGCATTTCATTTTGAAAAGTGCGGTCTGCTCTCTACACTAGAGATAGTCGGGTCACCCCGTGACGTGAGCCATGCCATGGTGACAGCCGCCGTGACGCGAGCCGTGACGCGACCTGCAACTCGCTTCATGCCGCGTGACGTGATCTCTGAAATCACTATCACGGCAAAACACGTCACGTCAGGGGAGGGGACATCTTAAAATTCAGAGCTCGCTTGTGCTTGGTTGCCTTACCATGCCCACTCCGCCCTCCCTTTAGCCGAATCCTTGCTTTACCTCGAGCCCCAAAACGTTTGCGCGTTCTTCGTTATCGATTGTACAGTCCTAAAACGTTGCGCGACCATGCGTCAATCGCTTCCGTTTAATGGTAGGTTTTCAGGCACCAACTGCATCATATCGTCTCACTAAGATGGCTCCTGCGCGACTGTTACCTGATCCTCCTCATTGGATTATCTCCGTGGACCCGATGCTGATGTGGACTTATGTACTAATGACGACAATCGGCATAGCAGCGATTCTACTGCTTGGATTCGCGTTAACATTGCTGTACATGGTTCGAGAGGAGTTCACGGACAAAGACGTTGATCGAGTAGATATTAGACGAAACGTATACTAAAATCTACCTCTTTTTTTAATAAATGAATTTGACCCATGCGGTTAATCTACACGACTGTGGCTACCTATCTTGCCAGGCTCGATAGAGTCTTTAAGGCGGCTTTGTTCAAAAGGGATAAAGTTTCTACGACAGCAAACCAGGAGTTCCGTACTTCGTGCCGTAGAAAGCACGGCAAAGTTAATTTTTAGACTACAAATCGCAAATCGAAGGCCTTTTAGTATGAATTGCGTTGCCACGCATTTTGGACGGTTAATCCGTTACAGTGGGAGAATGTCAATGATAAGTGCCCATTTTAAAGAGCAAAACGATGACGTTCAGCGGCAGAACTCACTGTTCTTGGTAGGGAATGATTCTGATCATTGCCTGGGTGTTGCCATTCAGATTCGACGGGCTTTGTTGGTCTAAAAAGGTTTGCCCTTGATTGCGAATATGGCCCTCGGATGACCCCGAGGGCGCGTTCCAAAAATAATGGTCTCCCGACACAATCCCGGGGGAATGGTCAGGAACTCCAAGTACCTTGTGGTAATGGGTATAAACCGAAGAAGCACTCGCAGCGGCCGCCAATCTCACTCGCGAATCGTACTGCCCGCGTGGGGAGCCAGCAGGCCGAGGGACCTGAAGAACGCACGCTCTTTTCCGGCGTGCGCTTCTCTCGCGTCTCTTTGAGAGAGGCGCGTCTCTCCAGCGGAAAGTGAGCTCAACCGACGCCCAATGACGCAAACGATTTCGGCGTGCTTTCCTTCGCCTACGACCATATCGCGCTGAGCGTACGCCATACCGTCCGATCTGGCAAGTCAAGCAGCGCTGGGCTCCGTTAGTACTTGGATCGGAGACGTCCTGGGAATCTGGAGTGTCGTAGGCTTTTTTATCCTTTTAATATGTGTTTGTATCCATTTTTTTACTTCGCGGAATTAGCGGGATATTCGTGATGGAAAAGAAAACAAATATTTGTTTGGCACAAGGGCGGATGCACCTCCACGTTTCCCTTTCTGCATGGTTAAAAGATCGTTGCCATTAATTGGATCAACGCGAGGGTCCCTTCCGCCAGAGACGTCAGCTTTAGTCTCTCTTGCGACCCGTTTGCCACCCGGCCGGCAGAAGGAACCGGTTGATTCAGCTTAGTACGCATGCATTCTCCCTAGTTGGATTGTGAACGAAGCTTTCTAGTAGTGCTCTATGCTCATGCAAACGCCACTGCACGTGCCCCAGCAAGAAGACTGTTTTTTTCTAAGTTGATGACCCAATTTATTGATGTGTCTCGAAAAGCTACAGCAGTGAAGTACGAAGCTATACAGTTAATGATAATTTTAACTGTTAGAAACAAACGTATTATCAGTTACGGCAAACGTGTTTTTTCAGAAAGTGCAGAGAGGGTTGGGGGTCCCGGACCCGGTCCCGGAATCCGGGGATTCGGGTCCCGGTCCCGGTCATCGCCGAGCCACGACCCCAGTACAACTTTCAGTGATTATTTTACGGGCCCGCCGCAGGCGACACCAACGAAATTTTAAGCCTAAAGTTGACAAATATAGTGAACATTTGCTTGGCGGCGCCTAGCGGCGCGCCATTTTACCTAGGACTTGAACCAACACGGGTGACTCTCGAGATTCCTCCTGTGAGGGTAGCATGTGGGACTCACATAAATTCTCGACGCCACCTCGAGAGTACACTAGCACAAATGAACCCGCAGACCCGGTCCCGGACACGGAATCCGGGGGTTTGGGTCCCTGTCCCGGTCCGGTTTTAAAATTTGGCTTGTCCCGGTCCCGGTCCCGGAGCTCAGAGAGTTCCGTTCCCAACCCTGGTGTAGAGAGGCGGTTAGAAAGTGTACGCGCAAAATTCAATTGCCAAAAGTGCAGGATATGTTACAAAAGAGAAAATCACACAGAGACGATGGACGACGTAGAGAGATCATCGACGATGAAGTCGCCATCGCGCCTACATGGCGTACCTCTGCGTCCATTCGCGCGCCAGGGCGTTGAATCGCTCGCGATCAGTCTTGTAGAGGTGCGAGATCTCCGGCATCTCCAACGTGTCCGGATTCGGGTCGCACAGAAGTGAGCTAATCGAGAGGAGCACTGAAGGACCAATTTTTAGGCTTGGTCGAGACCCGTCCCTCGTGTCAAAATTTTGACCCAATAAAGAGAAAGAAATTTGGGAAAAATGGTAAAATGCAGAGGAACTTTTTGCGAAAAACCCGTCTTTTTGCTAAATCACGTCACGGATCATCCAACCTGGCTGGCTGAACCTGGTTACCCCCTCCCCCCCCTCTCGTGATGTGCTCCGTCACTTGAACTACGTCACGGATCACGTGTCACGGATGCCCAAGTCTACAAAGTTCATTCCTTCTCTCTTCGCATGAGTATTCTTCGTGCACTCACATTTCCTTTTGAGACTGACAGACACGTACGCCACTCCGAACGCAAGATGTCCACTAATACACGGCCGTTACTGTCGATGTTCGGGTGGTAGATGTGAGTGGTGAACGCGACCTCCGGTGGCTTGAACGGGTAGTCGGTGGGGAAGCGGAGCGTGAGGAAGAAGACGCCACCCTCGTAGGCGATTCCACCGGTCCCATGATGGCACCCTACCAGTGGAAGAGGTCATCGCCCACCGGACCCGCACTGCACTCCAGCGGAGGATCGCGGCGGAGATCTTCAAGGTCCTGAACGGTTTAAAGTACCTAATGTAACTATGATTTATTTTTAAAGAAAACCTATGTTGCTGATCAATTTAACAAAATGCATTAAATCATGGGACGTTTGAGTCTCGCTTAAGCCCCGCATAGGAATGGAATATTTAGCTCATAAACTAGAGCTCATATGTCGCCAATCGGCACACAACTAACCTTCTGAAGATGCGAAAGAGTTATTTCCGACATGACTGTCGAGAACGCTTTAGAATCGTTCGCCACTGGATAACCAACTGACCGGCCTTCGCGTCCACAGAAGCGTTAGAACACCTGAAAGCCGAACAGTCATCCGAGGGGTGATACTTCAACAAGAACGCGCACGAAAAGTGTCCGTTCCGGTGGCGATCGGATTGGTTTTCGTTGCGTCGACCCGTCATGGAAAACAGTTTTTACTGAGTTAAAAAAATCGACAAACACATATCCAACTCTCTACAAAGGGCAAAAAATTGACCTGCAGGTTCTACAGTGTAGAAGAGTACCAAGGGAAGACCAACGGCATATGCACTTTGCCGGGTCTTAAGTCGCGGACGAAGCCCTCCTGCGGTTGTGAGACGGGCCGGGCCTAGTTTGGAAAACACGTTACATCTGATTGTCAACCCACGACGCTAGAACTGCTCCAGTCTTGAGTTGTGATGAGGGCCGTTATATTACGATATTTATATGGCGTCGGTGTTGATTGCTCATGTAGACCAAGCAGGCGCGGACCTTGATGACTAACCTACATTAATTCACTAGCAAAAATTCGTCAGTATCAGCGGCACTGCTCAGCTTTGCGCAGGAAAGCAGCAGTGACGAATCAGTTGTGAGGGTTATACCAGATTGCATCCTTGATGATAAATAGCATTAGTTCGCGCACAGCTCTTCAGGAAGGACAGATATTGCCCAATTTTGCTCATTAAACCAACATAATGAATCAGCTACGAGCTTTGTTTATGCCATAAGAATTAAGAGACGTGAGCGTTTTCTGTCCATCATTTTAAGTCAGTGGACGACGAAAAACAAAACTGACGTTGCGTCACATCAGCATATAAATAATGTGAAGGTAAAATTACCGTTGCATGAGTTTATAGCCATAGTGACTCAGGACCAGGGGGCAATAGCATATAGCGGCTAGCATTCGTAGATACCTATGCGAGCATTCGTAGATACCTATGCGACAGGACGGACAAATGGACAACGCTAAACGGAAATGATTCTGCGTCAGTATAGCCTTTACACAATGCTGAAAACTGCGATTTGGATACTCTATGATGCGCTTGCTTCTCATGTACCCATGGGCTGCGTTCTTTGGAGGTTGGCACTGGTCCCGGAAATCGGGTTTGCTGTTCGCCATTTTTGTGAATCGGCATCGGTTTTAGACTTTGGACTCTAATCGGAATTGGTTGCGGAACCGAGGGAGCCCAACCTTTTTCTGCACTTCTTTGTTGGAGACACAATTTCGGGGAATCATCGCCTCCCTTACCTTTTTTATGTTTTCGGTGGTCATCTCAAAGGACGGATTGGTTTTCGTCTAACTTTCCATTCAACGAATAAAACGTTCGCACCCATTTGTCCTCAATAATTGCACAACTGGTTCTGCGCCGCGAAAATCATACGGAGATCAGGTACGTACCAAGTGCATAGTTACGTGTGCGAGGATGTCTGTGGCCCCAAAGGTATTTCTATTTTGCCAAGCGCCATTTAGCTAATCGTTCTAGCCCGACGTCTTGCAACATCCTTCGAACAATCCTGATGGGGAGGCTCACAAGGCGAAGCCAGTCGGCCAAAAGTTCTGGTACGATCTCTTCGAAGAGGTGAGTACGTTTTGCAAGCGAGCGTAAGCCATGATTGCGTTTAGTATGATACGGCTCACGATGGCCGCATTCCATTGGACCGCTTCTACAAGCTGGCCCGCGAAGGCACGGATCGACTCGGACTAACGGCTGAGGAAGCAGCAGAGCTCCTGCGGGACGCGGATGCAAACGAGGACGGCTTCATCAACTTTGCCGAGTTCGTTGGCATGGTATGGCATTCGTTCTTAATTCATGACTACACAAGAAAAGAAGGGACGCCTTCTGAATTCATAATAAGTGAGCTCGGTTTAGAATTCAGAATGAGACGTCCTTCATGCGTCCCGAAATCTGAGCTAAAATGATCGTAGTTCAAGTGCAATTCTAAACCTGCTTGGGTTTTTGCCGGGACACAAATCGCCAACTAAATTATGGTAACCAACTGGAAGCGTTAAATAGCATCCCTGTGTCGAATTGACAGTGTTAGGTGAACGTCATTGCAGATGACACGACTGAAGGGGATGTATGGCCGACGACTATCGCTCTACACAGCACGTGCGATGCTTCCGAAGCCGCAGCAAACGCAACCGGCTCGCGAGATCCTCGAGCACGAATGGTGGCCACCGCCAGTGTTCATTCTGTCGTTCATTGCCATGGAAGCCTTCCTTTTCGTCTACCAGCAAAAAGCATGCGGACCGTGGACCACTGGTCCGCCTCCCTGCTTTTTCGACCGTGCCTTCATCCTCATGTTCGCCCATCCGTTTGAAATCTGGCGATGGATCACTAACATCTTCGTGCATCATGAGTAAGTGTTAATTCGCACAGTGCTCTGAAAGGCTACAGGTCAATTCAGTAAATGCTAATTCAGTAAATGCTAATTCAGTAAAACTAATTCAGTAAATATCAATTCAGTAAATGCTAAATCGGTAAAAGCCAATTCAGTAAATGCTAATTCAGTAAATGCTAATTCAGTAAAACTAATTCAGTAAATATCAATTCAGTAAATGCTAATTCAGTAAAACTAATTCAGTAAATGCCAATTCAGGAAAACTAATTCAGTAAATGCCAATTCAGGAAAATGAGTAAAAAGTAATTGCAGTAATGTTTTTATTACTCTACAGTACGTTTATTGCACCCTATGCAAGGGCCTTCATTTGAGGCCCTGCCGGCTCGACACCCAGATCGCGACCCCGGCCTCGGGCCCCCATTCTGCGAAAACCTTATTTTTCGATTGCAAGTCGCAGATGTTGCTAGGGCATAAGGTTGACCCAACCGAGAAAGTCAAATTTTTCAAAGTATTTTGCACAAATAGCCAGGGACTAAGCTCTAGAGTAACCTGAGTAAGCTCTGTAGTCATGGGACGAAGATGCCGAGCTCACATAGTGAAAAATGATGTTTTACAGACTTTTACTACTTTTTACTAAATTGGCATTTACTGAATTAGCATTTACTGAATTGGCATTTACTGAATTGGCATTTACTGAATTGGCTTTTACTGAATAAATTTTACTGAATTGGCATTTACTGAATTAGTTTTACTGAATTAGCATTTACTGAATTAGCATTTACTGAATTGACGGGTTACCCTCTGAAAATATCGTTTTAGCACCAAGCATCTTTTTGGCAACGTAGTTGGGCAGATCTTATTCGGCGCTACCCTCGAACTGGCGCACAGATGGCGAATTGTGGTCGTCTTTTTGGTAGCCTACAGCGATTCCCATTAGTAACTACTGGACCAGTTTAGCTGGGCGCACTGAGTTCGGCCTTGTTCGCAGCCGCCGTCCGACCGATGACAGTCCTTCGGAGCTTCCTTGCCGGAGCGTCGGGCGGAGTGTACGCCCTCATCGGTGCTCACATCGCCAACGTGTCACTGAACTGGGACGAGATGCGTCATCCGTACCGACACGCGATTCTCGTCGCTGCGTTCGTCGGATGGGACACCTTTGGTGCTTTTCGCGAAGCAACTGGACCGCTTCCATCGTCCGTAAGCAATAGGGACTAGTGATGNCCGTAAGGCGGTCATAGTGGCGTACACCGTGTACACTCTGTGCTGCATATTCCTCATAGTGGTACGGCCGCTGATCTACCACGACGAGATGTGCGACAAGTACATGCAGTTTATGAATGGCACCGAATCGAACGGCACTACATTGCCAACTCCTCCAGAGCACATCTTGAATTATTTATCCGACCTTTGTGATGTCGAATAAAGGCAGTGAGGTTTTTTTACCCTGCTGACAGATGTCAGATACTCTTGGCACTACGGAGCGCAATGCCTAGGTGGTTATTTTGAGCACTTAATTGTGACCTAAGCAAGGTGCTTGGCTTCCTAGGACTTATGTATAGAGAGACTTAAGCTAATAAGATTGCTTCCGTGCAGCTGTTGGTCGGTCGGACCGCAATCGATGCGCGTCCAGCGGACGCGTCACCTTACGCGGAAGCGACTGGCTATTGATCTCCCGCTAAAGCTTAAGGTGGCGTGAACCACCTCGCAACTTCATGGAAGCGTTTAAGTTGTTCTTAACGCGTTCTCGCAAATGCAACCGGTTGCCTTGATAGACGGACAGCAGTAAAATAGTTGGTCATCTGCCAACTATGGGAGCGGATAAGGCAAATGTGAATAGTGGTTTGTGTGGTCGGATGCAAGGTCGGGAATGGCAGTTATGATGGCGGCCAAAGTCGGATGCAAGGTCCGGAATGGCAGTTATGATGGCGGCCAAAGGGCTCGTCGGAGCGCAGCCTCCAACCAAACTCACCTCACTTGAGTGGCTCATCGTAACGAAGTAAACCTTAGTTTTGTGCGCTCTACCAGTTGGCAGTTCTGCAAGAAGCAAAGCCTCGCTAGGCTAAGCCGACGCACACCTAGGACCGTCTAGGGTTTCAGGCTCTAGGTTCTTGTTGGTTTCGGCACTTTGCGGTTTCTCCTTCGGTTTCACAGGTGATGTAAGTCGGATTCATGCCCAAGGTGTCGAAAGCGTATTTCTGCTCTTGCTGTGTTTTGCTTTCCAGATTCCTTCGCATGAGAAATCCGCTGTGGAACGTGGGATTCCATCAGTCGGTCGCCGGAAGCGGGCATTGATCTCCGTTGGGAGCACGATGGTCAGTGAACGGCAAGCGAAAGAGCGTGGACGCAGACATGGCATGCATTGCCTCGGGCGAGGCTTAGCGCCGCCCATGTGATCTCGAATGTTCAGCTAATCGTGTATATAAGCTGGGCGCTCCAACACTCTTGGACCGGTCCCACCAGCAATCCTGGTGTGTATTCTCAGTTTCGTTTCGCGCGCCTGTGTTTATCGTGCTTGTTGGACCGCAGAGTCCTACCGAATAAATCTCTTACCGGTAAGAGCCCTTGGCCACTCCAGCTAGCCGCAGTGCGGTGTAAGCTGAGGAGAATTCCTCTGGGACTTAAGTGTCGGACGCGGCACCACTGAGTCTTGCAGGGACGTGTTTGGCAGACAAGGTCGTTGTGAGTTAGCCCAGAGAGGTGAGTCCGGGACACAGCGCCCAACCGTTCGACCATTGAATTTCTCACCAGAAGGAGTACGAGAAAGCTCCCTTGTAAACTGTCTTCTGGTCCAGGGACGCGTACCTGGACCGTATCATTAGCTCACTGTTAATCAGTGTAGTCGGACCGCAGTGTCCAACCGAACAAACCGCGCTTCCATTGCATTCACGCTATCGCTGCATCGCTTCTCACTCTACACACCGTTGCTCTAATTCGAGGAGCCACCTGTTGGTCCTCGGGCCCGTGTTTAATAGGCGGATAGATCCACCTGACCTTGGAGGTATTTCTCGGTAACATACCCTCCTTTACATTGGTAGCAGCGACGTGTCCGCCCGGGTCAAGTAGCGCACAGGGTCTTCCTCTAAATCACCTTAGCACAGGGTAAGCCACCAATGGACTCAAACGCCTCTTCCATTCCTCATTTCACGGGCGACGGTAGCCATAGCTTTGTAACCTGGCGCAGAAAGTTTGAGGATTATTTGGGGCTCCACGGGGCTTTGAGTTCAGCCCAGAAAGCGGCACGACTGCGTTACTTTCTCGATGGTAGTGCACGTGATGCACTCGATGGCCTCAGTGACACTGAGCAAGAGGACTATGCCACTGCGATAGACCATCTCCAAAAGACCTTTGTGACTAAGAACACCAAAAAGCAAGCCAAGTTGCTTCTTAAGACGAGCAACCAACAAGTAGGAGAACCCGTACCGGCCTTTGCATTGCGCATTCGTCAGCTGGCGCTAGCCGCTACAGCTGGCATGCCCGATGAAGCTAAAGCGGACCTCATGCTGGATTCTTTCGTCGAAAACCTTAAACCGAGCCTGTCTTATCAGGTGCAATTGAGATTTCCGGACAACTTTGAAAGAGCCTACGAAGCTGCTATCCAGCTCGAGGCACTGGCAAAGCCAAAAGCGGAGGAATCCACTGCGTTTGCTGTTCACGCCGCTTCGTCTACAGACTGGCGGTTACAGTTTGAAAAGCGCCTTGACAGGATAGAAATGTTAATGGAACAACTAGCAAGCGACCAGCAGAAGCAATACCATCCCCAAACTTCGCATAGCGACCACTGGTACGGTAACAACAATCAGACGCAGTACGATTGCGAAGACGATTGGAACGAGTACGAGTATGACGAGGAATTACAGGACCCTTGCGCTCCTGATTCAGGGGATGCCGTACAAGGGACGAGTCACGGCCAGTGGGATTCATGCTACGACAACAACTGCTACTAACCGATGCCGCCCGAATACACCAAGTAAAGTCCAAAATTTGTTTTCTTTTTGAACTCTCACCATAAACTCGCATATTTTTGGTTTTTCTCGTTATTAAATTATGCTTACTATGGTACTACGGACCACGCACTGAAAACATCACCGAGCAAGCGCAACGGAGATGCTCATTCCGTATTTAAAGAACCAGGGACGGTTCTTGACGTAGGTGGGAGGTGTGACCTAAGCAAGGTGCTTGGCTTCCTAGGACTTATGTATAGAGAGACTTAAGCTAATAAGATTGCTTCCGTGCAGCTGTTGGTCGGTCGGACCGCAATCGATGCGCGTCCAGCGGACGCGTCACCTTACGCGGAAGCGACTGGCTATTGATCTCCCGCTAAAGCTTAAGGTGGCGTGAACCACCTCGCAACTTCATGGAAGCGTTTAAGTTGTTCTTAACGCGTTCTCGCAAATGCAACCGGTTGCCTTGATAGACGGACAGCAGTAAAATAGTTGGTCATCTGCCAACTATGGGAGCGGATAAGGCAAATGTGAATAGTGGTTTGTGTGGTCGGATGCAAGGTCGGGAATGGCAGTTATGATGGCGGCCAAAGTCGGATGCAAGGTCCGGAATGGCAGTTATGATGGCGGCCAAAGGGCTCGTCGGAGCGCAGCCTCCAACCAAACTCACCTCACTTGAGTGGCTCATCGTAACGAAGTAAACCTTAGTTTTGTGCGCTCTACCAGTTGGCAGTTCTGCAAGAAGCAAAGCCTCGCTAGGCTAAGCCGACGCACACCTAGGGCCGTCTAGGGTTTCAGGCTCTAGGTTCTTGTTGGTTTCGGCACTTTGCGGTTTCTCCTTCGGTTTCACAGGTGATGTAAGTCGGATTCATGCCCAAGGTGTCGAAAGCGTATTTCTGCTCTTGCTGTGTTTTGCTTTCCAGATTCCTTCGCATGAGAAATCCGCTGTGGAACGTGGGATTCCATCAGTCGGTCGCCGGAAGCGGGCATTGATCTCCGTTGGGAGCACGATGGTCAGTGAACGGCAAGCGAAAGAGCGTGGACGCAGACATGGCATGCATTGCCTCGGGCGAGGCTTAGCGCCGCCCATGTGATCTCGAATGTTCAGCTAATCGTGTATATAAGCTGGGCGCTCCAACACTCTTGGACCGGTCCCACCAGCAATCCTGGTGTGTATTCTCAGTTTCGTTTCGCGCGCCTGTGTTTATCGTGCTTGTTGGACCGCAGAGTCCTACCGAATAAATCTCTTACCGGTAAGAGCCCTTGGCCACTCCAGCTAGCCGCAGTGCGGTGTAAGCTGAGGAGAATTCCTCTGGGACTTAAGTGTCGGACGCGGCACCACTGAGTCTTGCAGGGACGTGTTTGGCAGACAAGGTCGTTGTGAGTTAGCCCAGAGAGGTGAGTCCGGGACACAGCGCCCAACCGTTCGACCATTGAATTTCTCACCAGAAGGAGTACGAGAAAGCTCCCTTGTAAACTGTCTTCTGGTCCAGGGACGCGTACCTGGACCGTATCATTAGCTCACTGTTAATCAGTGTAGTCGGACCGCAGTGTCCAACCGAACAAACCGCGCTTCCATTGCATTCACGCTATCGCTGCATCGCTTCTCACTCTACACACCGTTGCTCTAATTCGAGGAGCCACCTGTTGGTCCTCGGGCCCGTGTTTAATAGGCGGATAGATCCACCTGACCTTGGAGGTATTTCTCGGTAACATACCCTCCTTTACAT
>JNEY01000838.1:44480-58903 GCA_020875895.1 Aphelenchus avenae
CACGTGAAAACCGGGCACGTCCGCGATTTGCATATCACTCTTGTGGTGCAACTCTTGGCTCAGCTGTTCATATATTCACGTTGCTCTTCAGTTGAGCAAACGACTGGAAAGCTCTGCTGATTCATCAATGACGTTCCGGCTAGTCGGGAGCCCTATAAATAGCCATGACGGGCTACCAACTAATAGTTGCTTTCAGTTCGTCGCGAGATGTTCAAATGTCCTGTGATCTTGGCCTTATTCTGCGTCGCCGCGGTGCACTGCGTGCCAGCACATGAGTGTCGCGGCGGCGTCTATACGAAGGACGGACGTTGCTACTGGGTTGTGAGTGGTTCGTGGTTGATCGCGGAGGACTCCTGCCAAGGACTCGGTGGCCATCTCGCAGATATCCAATCTGCGAGCTACATCGACTTCAAAGCGATCGTTCAGCACCATCTGCAGCGACAGATCGCGTTGTCGAAAATGCAGGGTAGGCCCGTCTTTTAACGAATCACAGTCGTACTGAGCACGACACGGAGCGGCAGTGTATGGAATCAGCCTACACTAGCCTGAAAATAATAGGTAACTACTAAGGTCGTTCAAAAGTTGCGTGCCTCTGGGTGTGTCGAACTTTCAATTTTTGTTAGGCGGTTTTCGAAGGTTATCTATTTTTTGTCACGATTTACGATTTTTTGTTTCTAAATATTGTGTACGTTGACCCTTGTAATGTTTTATTTTACTTTTATTTTAGGCCTATTTTTATGTTTCGACATTCGATTTTCCAATTTTTTCGACTTTTGTGCATTATTGCAGACGAGAGCGGACACACCCGGCCTCCTCCCACCGGCAAGGGCGACGACCTCTTCTGGACCGGTGGAGTGGCCCACGAAGGCGCCTGGAAATGGAACAAATCCGAATTCATGATCGCCGGTATGGGTCAGTACGTGGACTGGGTGTTTAAAGTATCCGACAAATATGTGTGGACCAACATGAGCTACACCAACTGGCTCGGCGGTACGTTGGTTTCACAGATTTATAATTCGCTAATGGGCAAGTTATATTTCCATTTTGTTTTGTATTTGGTTTTTTAATCAAATTAGTAAGTTCTTTTATTCGTACAAATTGTTCCTTATTATTTTCTTCGAAGAATATTTAATTTATGTGCTAGCTATCTACTAGAAGAGCACACAAACAATAAAATTTGGACCGAACATTTGAAAACGCACCTAAATTATGCGCACTACCGCAGACATCTACGGCGCAATAACCGAAAATATTCTTTTTTCTCTTTTGTCTTTAATTTATTTATTGCTCAGTCTTTTGCAACAAAAGGTTGTTTACGTACGTATTTTTGTATTTCTCCCATCGTTGTAGCAGTCTCTGGTGGCTACAAGGCAAGCCTTCGTTGTTATAGGCCGCGCACCGCCAGCTAAGGACGGTCAGTGTGTGGCCGTGAACGCCATCAGCGGCAAGTGGCAAGCGATGGACTGTACGCGCACATGGTTGCCGGCCATTTGTAACGCCTTCACGTACAAGCACTGAGAAGTAGTGACGTCAGTGGCTCGTACGTTGAAAACTACTGTTAAACGCAGCATTAAAATTTTGTCTGTGAGAGCTACCGCGGCCTTGTGGACCATCCATGCGCAAACCGGGCCCTACGCCTGCCGGGCCGGGACCGGGCCTCGATTCCTCAGAACCAGCCAGGCTCCGGGCCGGGCCGGGCCTGGGATAGGTCCGGTCAAGCCCGTTTAGGCCCGGTTCAGGGCTAAAAAACTGCCGCATTTTGGCTAAATTTTCAATCCGTTTTTGGTAAATTAGTCAAAAAGTCTCTCTGACATGCCTGCGGGAAGCTATTTTAGGGGAAAATACTCGAATGTTGTATTTTAAACTCATTATAAGGGGCAACACTTTAGCCTATGGAAAGTACCAAAACGGGGACCAAGGGGATTTTTCCTGTCTAGCCTAAGTAGTCAAAGCCAGCCGAGCCTTCAGACTTGAAGGCCCGTTGCACATGGTTGTTGTGGACAACTAATGAACTCCCCAGCGCGTTGTGCTTTGTCGCGCGTTTTATTTGGTGATCGTTGCTGCGCGTGGTTGGGGTTATATTCCAGCCTAAACTTGCAGGGAAACCGGCGTCAGCGTAAAAAGTACGCTATATGTTAGTGCTTTTGCACCCAGTGATTGCATGCGGTCAAGTTGGTCCACAGACTTGTAGCAGTAGTCCGCGAAGATAACGTTCAGAGGACGGTATCACGTCATAAGCACCAGTCACTCCTTGATGGAACGTCTCCCCGACAATATCCCAGCATTAGTAGTTGGCCTCAATCCTTGTACACTAAATTCTGTAAGTAAGCGCGACGTAACATGCTTCTCATAGCGGTCTACAAGGTGGAAATGTATCAATATGGGTCTTGAAGGTACCCGCCGTACAGGTACGGTAGGGAAAGCGGAAGGAGAAGGGGGTCGGTACACCATTCAATGTTCACTCCGATTCTGGACGCCATCCGACGGAGCGTCGAGAAAGTCCATGACGGTCACATGGAGGGCGAGGGGGAGGGAGGGGAGGGGTCAGAGAGGGCGTCACGCGGTGTTGCGCGTGCATGGCTTGCGCATAGCGGTATGACATGCGCGTAGCGGCATAGTATGCGCATGGCGGTACATCATGCGCATAGCCAAATGCCGATATTCGGTAACACTCCTTCTTGGCCGATAGAGAGCGCATGCTCAGCGGTCTCGTCGTATCACGTAGCAGGAGACCCCTCTCCCCGCTAAATGACCCCTTAAGCAAAAAGGGCTATGCTTTCGATTCTTTCATGCTCGGAACAAAACGCAAAGTAAAAGCATAAAGAAAACACTGTGCGAATGCGCATGCGTTACCATGCAAGCACGGCGTGCTGGACAGCAAAAAATTTCAGTGTCAATCTATCGCCCGTCACTGGTTCATTGCTCAAAACTCGATTAGTCATCTCGGATCCTCAGTTCCCGTCATAGCCATATGCCGCGTCAGGAATGGGTCTTGTTGCAGAAATTTTTCCTTAGAACCGACGCAGACGATTCGTAGGAAATTTTTGAAAAACTAAGTGCTTGGTATTTTTCTCTCATCAACGGTCTCAGATCTCAGTCTCAGACAACCGACCGGTTACGTTTAATTTTCGATCCGCGAATAAAACGCTGGCACGCATTTGTCCTCAATCGGTGCATAACTGGTTCTGTGCGGCGAAGGCATCATACCGAGATCGGTCCACACCAAGTGCGCAATTACGGGCGCGAGGATGTCGGTGGCTCCAAAGGTACCTTTCTTTTACCAAGCGTCATTTAGCTTTACTCGTTCTAGCCGGACGTTGTAGAACATCATTCAAAAGATCCAGACGGAGAGACTCGTGTGGCGAAGCCAGTCGGCCAAAAGTTCTGGTACGACCTTTTTGAAGAGGTGGGCTCTCTTAGCAAACAAGCGTGCTTTAAGTGCGTAGGCTCCGTGTTGCTTTAGTACGACACGGCTCATGATGGGCGTATTCCGCTGGACCGTTTCTACAAGCTAGTCCGCGAAGGTGCGGACCGGCTCGGGCTAAGCGCCGAAGAAGTAGCGGAGCTCCTGCGAGAAGCAGATGCGAATAATGACAGCTACATCGACTTCGCCGAGTTCGTGGACATGGTAAGGGAACGTCCAAAAATTATGTTAACGAACAAAGCGATTTTTGTCTCCCCCTTCCGCCCTTTATTAACACGGCGTAGTGTTAATCTTCTAACGTTTGTTAAAAGACGGCTGATACCCCCTCCCCCATGCAATGCTAACATAATTTGTGGACATCTCCTAAGGTGTGCATTCCTTATTCTGGACTCAAATGCGGAATTGTCTTGGAATTAGCAAGTTAATTCATGCCATTCATGACCATTTTTTGTAAATCACGTTTCTCTTCTTCTCGAAGTTTCCAAGACTTAGCCTAAACTAAATGCACAGATTCTAAGCCTGCTGGTATTTTGCGGTACCCAACATACGAGCAAGTAACCGGTGTAATGCCATGAGCATACGTGTATTTTGTGCCTTCTTCATGTTGCCTTATTGAGCCCCCTTAAGTATGCTAGCGGGCAGCCGCGGGCCAGTTGGAGTGGCAGGGGTAGCTGGCGAGCGGCGCGTGGCCGACGCCGCTCTGCCAATGTTAAGTGCTTAAGACCCGTTGCGTATAACATCTGTGTTATTGCTACCTAATAAAGGAACTCCAACAGTTTGGCGACCGTAGTCTGACACTCGGATAGCTACGCTATTACACCGGGTTAAATGCCAGATGACCGTTATTGCAGATGAACCGACTGAAGGGGATGTACGGCCGACGACTATCGCTCTACACAGCACGAGCGATGCTGCCGAAACCGCAGCAGACACAACCTGCTCGGGAGATTCTCGAGCACGAGTGGTGGCCACCGCCGGTGTTCATTCTGACCTTCATTGCCATGGAAGCCTTCTTCTTCGTCTACCAGCAAAAAGAGTGCGGACCGTGGACCACTGGTCCGCCTCCCTGTGCTATCGACCGAGCTTTCATCCTCCTGTTCTCAAATCCGTTTCAAATCTGGCGATGGATCACTAACATCTTCGTGCACCACGAGCAGGCCGTCCTTCGCACCCGGTCAGAGTGACCAGAAAGAATTTCGGATTGCCAGCAGGGAAAAAGCAGGCGGTTCTTTTCGCATATTTAGCATTGGCGAATCTTAGAGCAACACTATATTTGTACTTTTCATCGACTGAAAAAATGCATGACGCGGCCTTTTGAAAATTTTATTTCGCGTTTGTTTTTAATTTATATTTTTAAATAAAAAAATCGCCTTCGACAAAACCAGCCGGAAAGCCCAAAAATCAGGCGGTTCCTGTTGAATCTGGCGTTCTGGTCACTCTACAGGCGCCTATCAAGAAGATTGCTCTTTAGTGCCCGTCATCTCTTTGGCAACATAGTTGGACAGATCCTGTTTGGTGCTACGCTCGAACTGGCGCACAGATGGCGCATTGTGGTCGTTTTCTTGGTAGCCGACTGCGGTATCTCGGGAGTAGCAACTGTTTCTTTTTAGCTGGGTGCCCTGAGTTCGGCCCTGTTCGCAGCCGCCGTCCGACCGATGACGGTCCTTCGTCTTGCCGGAGCGTCTGGCGGAGTGTACGCCCTCATCGGAGCTCACATCGCCAACGTGGCACTGAACTGGGACGAGATGCGACATCCATACCGACACGCGATTCTCGTAGCTGCGTTCGTCGGATGGGACGCCTTCGGTGCTCTTCGTGAAGCAACTGGGCCGCTTCCATCTACCGTAAGCACTAGGGCCACAGCATGGTCAAACCGTAGCTTTCTCACCAGGGCATAATCGGAACCAGTCTAAGTGGCCGATCCCAAATCCCGCCGAAGGTATTCTTGAATGCGAGCCACCCTTAGAAGCGGGTATAACGATCAATCTTAGAGCAGGCCTCGGGTATTTGCTGTTTTTTTAATCGGAAGCGGCTCTAAACTTTGGATTCCTATTGGATAATGAATGGGCGTCGAATCCGAGTGGCGACCGGCACTGAAGTGTGTTATGTTGGCTTATTTGAGTTGAAAGGTTAAGTCCGTCTTTTACGGTGTTTTGTGTTTTTAAATCGGAAATCCGATTTTTTCAGATACCGGAAGAAAAACTTAGCATTCGGTCAAATCGGGTTTTTCAGTCTTGTCTGGCAATAACTTGAGAAAAGTACGGACAATGCTGCACTGAATTTATGGAATGACTTTCTTGTTTTGGACGTCCTATGCGGGACAGGCCGGCGGTTTCATCGGTGGCATCCTGCCGGGCTTCATCTTTCTCCGCAATCTCGTTGAGGAGAAGTGGGAGAGTCGACTGCGTAAAGCGCTTATAGTGGCGTATACCTTGTTTACCTTGTGCTGCATATTCCTCATAGTGGTGCGGCCGCTGATCTACCATGACGAGCTGTGCGACAAATATGTGCAGTTTATGAATGGCACCGAAGTGAACGGCACAACATTGTCGGCTCCTCCAGAGCACATCCTTAATTTTTTATCCGAACTTTATGATGTCAGTTAAATGTGCGTGAAAAAGAAGAAAAAGAAAAAGAAGATATGTTTTCCGCGAGTTACCAATTGAACGCATTAGATGTGCTTAGTCGGCGTTGACGTTACGGAGCGCAATGCCTAGGTGGTTTTGAGGACTTAATCGCTATAATCTAACCATAACTTTTAAGTCTGCATCAACCCTGCGCACTCGGGCCCCGGGCCCGTGTCGCGGGCCCGGGCCTGTGGAAATTTTTAAAGCCCGGGCCCGGGTCGAAGCATAGGCCCGGGTTGGGCCGGGTATCGGATCTAGTATGTTATAGGGGGGGGGGGAGGGGGAAATTTTATAGGGGAAAGTCATCGAAAATTTTTGGGGTGGGGGAAGTTATATCGAATTATTTAGCGTCAAGGCATCCCTAAATGCTTTACTGGCGTGCTTAGAATGGCTAACCCGAAGCAAAAGAATCATCCAAAAATAATGGCCGCAAGTATGTTAGGGGTGGCAGAACACACTAAAACCAAAGGGACCCCCCTTCGGTTCAGACAAATTTTCCACAAATTTTATTCAGGATTTTTCGGGCTTCATGACGTGCCCTGAGCGTTCTCAATGAATTCCAAGAGTAGTCAAAGTGTTTCCAAAGGTTATAACTTTCCCCCACCCCTAAAATTTCCGATGGCTTTTCCCCCTATAAAATCCCCCCCCCCTATAACATGCTAGATCCCGGGTATCATAAATCGTGGCATTTTCAACAGAAAAATGACCTTTTTAGGGTAAAATCGATCAAAACCTGGGCATTTTGAGTAAAAATTACGGGTATCCCATAGTATTCTAAACATCTTCGTGCTCTGAATCGTCGTTTAAACATCACTTGTTGGATGTCCATTTTGGGGGCATGCGCCCTCAAGGTACATAAGGGTCCCCCCTTTGGTTTACATCAGGAAAACGGGATCAAAGAAACCCGGGCCCGGGCCCTGGATTTCTCGCCAATGCTCAGGGTTGGTCTGCATACCTATAAAAAGTTCTTTAGCACAGTGAGGACCATGTGTAAATAACAGGGATGCAGGTTCCCTGAAGCTTACAGAATGACATAGGGGGATACTAAAACTTTTAAGGAATCGTACATACTGATATGCTGTCGGCAGCTATGCGTACCAAGCGAGACCGGAAGCGGCATGTGGAAGCATGTCGTCAAGCTATCCGGATCGGTGGTAAAGACGGCGCATGTGTTTGACACGTGGTCGCATCAGGGCTGCGGGATTAAATTCCGAAGACCGAGACCGATACCTGACACCCCGAGAGTCTCGGTCTCGGTCGAGACTGAGACCGAGATTAGAATTGAACATCGTCATTTGGAAGCTCCGTAGGTCAACCGTGTGTAACGGGCCTTCTCGTCAGGCCTGGGCCCGGACCGCGGGCTTAAGAATTAGGCCCGGGCACGGCCTAGTAAAATACTGAATGCGGCAAAATTTGTCGATTTTTTTGCAGAAACAATAAAATATTTTTAACCGAAAAAGCTCAATGCTGGCTGATTTTCTCATGACCGAGACCGAGACCAGACCCCCGGAGAGTCTCGGTTTTCGAGACCGAGACCGAGACCGAGACCCTGCAGCCATGGGTCGCATGACACTGATCGCTGCAGCACTGACAACAAGTTCGCGCTTTTAGTGCTAAGTCCTCGCCTAACGCGGGTACTAAGTCGGCTCTTGGCAATTACCATGAAACTTTTATTGAAAAACAGGAAAGGTTGTTTGAAAACTGTGTATACTTCAACGAAGAGGATCGTATGGCAACTGTTCGCTGTTCCGTATATACACCGTGCAGGAAATCCTCTCGCTCGTGTTCCGCTAACGTCCAAAAAAGAACTGCAAATACTCCTTTCGTACTTTCTTGCTGAAATTAAGCCAGGTTAACGAAAAAAAAGATAAAATGGTAAGACGACCTCGTGACCACTAAGGAAATTGGTGCCGTTAGGCAGATAACGTCCACCATGTACGTCAGAGTGGTCTGAATAATCAGCATTAACACTCGGTTGCCGTTGAGTAGGTAGAGTACAATGATGAGAGACATAGATCGAGCTGTCATGAGTACCTGACCGATCAGCTGGAGAACAGAGAAAACTAAACATGTGGACGGATTTATGTGCGCGGGTAGCTGCTGACTTTTAGCAGACGAAGGCAGAGACTTGGCGGATACCCCTCCATCGTACCGTGCTCCGTTCCGTAGTCCCCGTAGTTGCCGTCTTTTAGTTCATAGTTGACGTCTTTTATAGCTACGCAAAAAATTTAAGAGCGTGAGGGCAAGATTTTACATGAAAATGGGGTATCCATGCTCTTTGCCGCATTATTTCTCGCATGTTAGTTTTAGCCCCCCACAGACATCGAAGGGCATTTTAGCGAAGCCTGATTGTGGTGATGAAACTAACACGCATAACATACGATTTAACTAGGAAGACATCATACTTTCCGTGGAGCAAAAGGCAAACCTACGAAGCAAGCGGTACTCGTGATGATGCAGACGGCGAGCGACGGCATTGTACTTCCGGTATTCCATAAGCGTGCGCACTTCCAACACGAGGCACGCCGTCGTCGTTGTAGTGCTGTACACAAGCTGAGCGACATTGATGCCCTAGACGTCTCGTGTTGTTGGCGCTTATGTGGAAAGTTCTTATTAGCAGTATGTCTCGCATGCACCAAAGATTTATGCACTTATTGTGTTCGAGCAAACTCTGCAATAGCTTGAACGCACAAGGACTAACAGCCGAACTTCGGATTACGGACCTGGGTAATTCGAGTCAAAAAAGGTTTAAAATGACTGTCAAAGCTTGTAAAACACGATTCAGTTTTCGCGTTTCTAGCTTTTACTGAAGAACCTCAGCCCGCCCAGCCGTGATTCTGGGTACACCTGACAATGAGATGGTGGGTACCGCTTATCCTCTCATTCCGATCTCACCGAAGGTCGGCACTGACCTCCTCATACCGAACATCCGTACCGTATTTTGGTCACTTCAATACGGTACGGGTCTCAATACGGGCAGTACGGCCGTACTTGTTGTAAGATACCAGAAACGCGAAGCCGTTACCGTACAGCCATTCTGGACATCCACCCCACACCGTACGCCGTTCCGTGTTGACTTCCGTCCCGTTCCGTGTAGCCGTACCGGAGTACGGCTTGTACGGCACGGTACGGCCGTACGACCAGTGCGGCTGCCGATCTTTACAACGTACTGCGTAGACCCATTTCTCATTGCAGACGGTAAGATAGATGCCAGGCGTGTCGGACGGCACGGCCGAGTACTGTGGGCAGCACAACGCGACTGAAGCGCCAGGGAGAGCCACGACTGCCATGGAAAACAAAACCGCAGCGAATCTGCGACCGTGCCATTCCTAAAGATTTTTTCTTTGCACATGAGAACAGATCTTTGTCACCATGTCCATCGAAGAGAACGGCCTCACAATCAGCAAATAGCGGTTCACCGCGATCAGCGTGTGCACGAGCATCTGGAAGTAGCTGAGGTGTGTGTCCACGAGCACTAGATACCGGTGCACTCCAACTGTGAAGAGGAAGTGGAGGAATCCGAGACGTACGAGTCGCATGCGTATTTGCTTAACACAAATTTTGAAATACCGCCTTACGAGCGCCAGGTCAATATTTTTGTAGTCCTACGTAAACGGCCGTTCACAAAAGTTGTGTTTGGTTTTTCCTTGGTTGGCTTCACTCACCGTTTCCGTTAGGGAGCGTCCGGAAACTACGTCAACCTGACATGGGGGGGGGGACATTGTTGGCGTCAACATTGGCCAGCCCGCCGCAGGCGCCGCCCGAGCGAATTTTCACTATTTTCGTCAGAGTTTGGCCTAAATTTTGTTGGTGTCGCCTGCGGCGGGTCTCTTTCTCCGAATTTTGGTCCTTTTTTGGGGATTGACACTGGAATAAATTTTCTTTTTTTTGTAAATTGAGTACAAACTAAATGCGAAAAATTTGGTGTATGTTGACAAAGGGGAGAGGGGGTCGGATCAATGTTGACAAGGGGGGGGTCCAAAAAGTGCTAAATCATGTTGACGTAGTTTCTGGATGCCCCTCAGGTGCTTGATGCTAGCGGCGGGCTGTTATCGCTGACCAAACATCCGATTCGGGAACTTCGGAAAGTCCGTAATTTTTTTGGATATTCGGACTCCGACTCGCTGCGGTTTTTATTATTTTGGGAATTCTGTCCCACTTCGGCACGCCGATAGGCGCCGCCAGAGGCATTTTTCTGTAATAATGACATAATTTTCACAAAAATTGTTTGATTTCGCCTAGGCATGTCATCGGCAAAATACGATGCTGACCTCATTTGCCTTGACGACCCCTCCCCCACCCTTGTGCCCCTCCCCATTTCAGGATGGCCTGTTTTGTGGACGCTCGTTCACATTTAAAATTTTGACGTATGTACGTACAAGACAGTACATGAGCAACTCCGCTATGCTCTGGACGACGTAGGCCTTAAAGAATCCACCGTGGATGCTCCGTTTCCACATGCTGCGACACACGCACGTCAGGACGCTCATGTGAAAAAGGACCAGCGGTAGCTCGACGCCCATCCATACGTAAGTCCACGCGACGTGGTCCATCGTACTTTTAAATGACGTAGGTCTGCAATGTAGTGCAGATTAAACCGAGTGCTGTATGGTAATCTTGTACTGCACACGTCGTTTAGGGAGCTTTCAGAAATTAGTGTACTACACGTGGAGAAGAAATCTTGAGAGACGTAAAAAAACTGGATGGTCTTTCATTTGTGTCGCCTGCGGCTCCCTATTTATGTCCGCAGCTTGATTACGGGCTTTCGACCCTCTTCAGCGCCTCAAAACGGATATGCTCTATACGGGAACAAATAGGCAAAAGAAAACTAGGGTTGTGCGTACAGAGGTAGAAGGGACGGGTACTTCCCAAAGTATACACGTACACATCGCGGGAGAGGGGGTGAGGCCAAAGGCCATGAATAGTACACATTTTCTTGGTGATATGCGATTACATCGCTGCTGCACACGACTTGCAGAAACTGCGAAGGGCAGCCTGAATGCTAAATCCTAAACTGGTATGTGCTTTAGGATGGCCGACACTAGCTAACGCAGACATGATACTCACGACTAGGTGACAAAGTGAGCTTAGCTTACAGCCTCACGGACGTCTTTGTAAGCATAGCGACGACACCGAAACGACGGCGCAAGAGAGGAAGTACGACGCTACATTCTTGTCGCCAGCATAAGCATGATTATACCTTCCCATCCGATGCTTGGAGAGTACATGTGTACAAAAAGACAACTTCAGTTTCAACATAGGCGAGCAAAAAAATGCGTACGAAGCATCAAAGGCGAGTTTTTGTTAGTCTAGCGTCAGGAGGGGAATTCGGCATCCGGTCGTTTGCGAAACTGCCATTTTGTTAGTCTGTCATTTGAGAGTCCACTATTTTAGTACGTTCAAAGTGCTACATTCAGCAACCACTACGCCATTTTGGACTACCGTATTTGCTCAAATTACTCCGCTACCTCTATTTGCCCACCCCTCACCAAGCTGCTCCGCCTACACCAAAATGTACAGCTCGACGTGGGTTACGTGTACTTCCAATTAGGGCCGTATTTGATTTGGATTCCCTTGCCCGTATCGTTTTACGGGCCATACCAGTACCCGGACCCGTCCTTCTTTGTGCGGTTGTAGGGTACGGGAGGCAGTGGCAGTGGCAGCGAGCATCCAATTTAGGGGAACCAAATTTTAGGCTGGGCCAAGAAACTGAGCTTCGAAATTGCCCTTGGTGCCACCTTTGCTAAAATTTTCGCGGCGTCCGTCGGCCGCCGCGATCGCAAAAGTCTCCTTTTTGCTACTTTTGCAACGCTTCGGATTTTAGGACGGGCCATTCCCCTGCCCCAAGGGCCGGTACGCCACTGACGGGAGGGGTCAGTACGGACCGGGTACCCCCTCCCCTAAGAACGACACCCCTACCCGTACACTAGAATTACCCGCCTCATCCAACCCCACGTCCCCTCCAACCCCTCCAAATGACCCACTTGCGAAAGGGAATTATATTTTTGGATTCTCCATGCTTGAAAACCCCTGTAGTACTTGATTTAGTAGAAGGTCTCCTTCTTACCCGCTAAGCGCACGCATCCATAGCGCTTGCTATCGCATGGTAAAAGGAAGCACTTGAGCCGATACTTTCCATTTTTAGTCAAGGTTTTAGGGGCCATACCAATCGATGGGGTAGCGGGTAGAGATCGGGAGCCGTACCGTACTGCGGCCCGTACCCGTACCCTTGCCCGTACAATACGGGTACGGTAGGGGGGGGGGGCAGTACAGTAACGTGTACGGTGCGGCTGTGTTTTTAGCTAAAATACGGCCCGTACCGGTACCCGTACACACTAGTACGGCCGTACAATACGGGTGCGGTGTACGGTACGGGGGCGGGGGGGGGGGTCCAGTACGGTACGGTGTACGGTACGGGGGGTTTCAGTACGGTACGGTGTACGGTACGGGTGGTCAGCCCCGATCTCTAGTAGCGGGGTTTTGAATTTAGACTGACATACATCAGCGCTTTAGTGTATAAGAATTATTAAGGGATCCAAGGGGGCATGCAGATTGTCAGAACATTCATGTCTACTTTTATCCATGAACACGCCGCTTTGACGAACGCAATCGTGTCCTCATTGGCAATGGTGGACAAACGGTGTGCATTGACAGCGCGCATGCGGTGCCATGAGAAGCACGACGTGCTGATACAGCGCAAAATTTCTACGACAACCGACAGCCTGTCTAATGGGTTTCACGCTTAAACTCTATTTGCCATCTCGAGTCCGAAAGGTCAGTTCCAATTCACTAGACACATGCCGCGTGGCCAATGGGTCTTTTTTTGCAAAAATTTGTCCTTAGAAGTGGCTCTGGCCGTTTCCTAGGGAATTCGCAGTAAATTTAAGTGCTCGGTATTTTTATCTCATCTACGGCCTCAATCTCGAACGACGGACCGGTTTCCTTTAATTTTCGACCTTTGAATAAAACGTTGACACCTATTGGTCCTCAATTATTGAACAACTTGTTCTACGCCGCGAAGGAATCATACCGAGATCGGGTGCGCACAAAGTGCGCAGTTACGGTGCGAGGATGTCGGTGGTACCGAAGGTATCTCTGTTTTGTCAAGCGCCATTTAGTGTTGTCGTTCTAGCCCGACGTTGTGGAACATCCGTCCGAAGATCCTGACAGTGAACCTCGCATGGCGAAGCCAGTCGGCCAAAAATTCTGGTTCGATCTTTTCGAAGAGGTGAGCCCTCTTGGCATGTGAGCATAAGCCCTGAATGTCTTCAATATGATACGTCTCATGATGGTCGCATTCCACTGGACCGCTTTCCAAACTGGTCCGCGAAGGTGCGGACCGGCTCGGGCTTACTGCAGAGGAAGTGGCTGAGCTTCTGATGGAAGCGGATGCTAATGAGGACGGCTTCATCGACTTTGCCGAGTTCGTGGACATTTGTAAGGATTCCGTACCTTATTGAAGACAACGATGCGAGATTGTCTTGTATATAGCATGTCGATCCAGTGCTTAGTGGCGCTGTTTCATTCAGCCTGACGCGAGGAGTAAAAAAAAAATTGAAAAGCAATTCGGAATCAGTGCTCAAAAGGATGACTTTAGAATTACTAAGTGGTTGAGATTCTCTTTTTTCGAGATTCTAAGACTAAGCCTAAGCTATATGCGCATGGTTCCCATGAATCTTCCCAGCCTGCTGAGGTTTTATGCCGGAACCTAAATTAGGGGCAATAAGCCGAAACTGTCCAGGGGCACGATCAGGGGCGTGCATGATCGGTGGCAGGTGACTGTTTTAGATGACACGAGTGAAGGGGATGTATGGCCGACGACTATCGCTCTACACAGCGATGCTTCCAAAGCCGCAGCAGACGCAACCGGCTCGCGAGATTCTCGAGCATGAGTGGTGGCCGCCGCCAGTGTTTATTCTACTTTTTATTGTCTTGGAAGCCTTCTTTTTCGTCTACCAGCAAAAGGCGTTCGGGCCGTGGACCACTGGTCCGCCTGCCTCCGTTTTCGACCGTACGTTTATCCTCTTGTTTGCCCATCCATTGCAAGTCTGGCCCTGGATGACCAACATCTTCGTCCACCATGAGTAACTGTTCCTTCGCATAGTGCTATTAAATAGTCGCCATTTAGCGCCAAGCATCTTCTTGGGA
Organism: Aphelenchus avenae; assembly: GCA_020875895.1. Taxonomy (NCBI): domain Eukaryota; kingdom Metazoa; phylum Nematoda; class Chromadorea; order Rhabditida; family Aphelenchidae; genus Aphelenchus; species Aphelenchus avenae. The sequence goes on from JNEY01000838.1 coordinate 58,680, forward strand.
ACATAACCGGACAGGTTCTGTTCGGTGCTACCCTCGAACTGGCACACAGACGGCGCATTGTGGTCGTTTTCTTGGTAGCCGACTGCGGTCCTTCGTTAGTAGTAACCACTGCAGTTTAGCTGGGCGCACTGAGCTCGGCCTTGTTCGCGGCCGCCGTCCGACCCATGACAATGCTAGCTCTTAGCGGAGCGTCCGAGGGAGTAGAGTTTGCAAACCCCCCCCCC
>JNEY01000839.1:9831-32900 GCA_020875895.1 Aphelenchus avenae
ATCACGCGTGGATGGAGTGATGAAGAGAGACGTCAGGCTTTGCAAGTGCGTGTGAAAGGTCGTGCCGCAACTGCCGTTCACCTTATGCCTCGTGACTTGCTAGACGAGTATGGCAAAATTAAGGGCGAATTACTCCTACGCTTGGCTGATGATGAGCCTCGTCGGTCAGCTAACCTCACCAGCTTGCTAAGTGGATGCCCGCGGCTACCGAATGAGACTGTAGAGCAGTTTGTTGCGCGTGTGCAAATGCTTATGCGTGACGCACTGGAACCGAACTGCCCGCTGTTGCAGGTCGATGCAATTGCGAAGCAGTGTATCATCAATGTGCTTGACGACGAACAGCTAATGCCTTCACTAATAAGCCAGAGGGATCACACCGAATTCCGATACCTTGTAGACAACGCTGCAAACCTAAGGCGTAACTTTGACTTGCACGCAGCAAAGCGCAGCGCAGCTCTTCCTCCCGCGGCGCCCGCCACTAACAGGGGTACCCGGCAGCAAAACGGCCCGAACCGCAATACAAAATGGGAACCGCTTGTGACAGGCCAAGCATACGTTCCGAATAGAGCTCCGGCACCGAACACGTACCAACCGAAAAACCCAGCTCCTAGCGGTCCCAGCTATAGTACGGGAAACAACCAGAACTCGGGAAATAGCCCCGGAAACAGCCAAAACGCGCAGCCTTCATGGATGAAGCCCGCGCAAGGACCGTTTCGCGCTGCTACTGCCGGAAACTCGAACGGTGTCAAACGACGCCTAGTAATGCGATAGCGACCCAACGCTCGCCGACCTTTGGCAATAGTAACTTCCTCGTGCAGAACCGTAGTAAGTATGCTTTGACGGCAACCCCGACTGGCCAAAGCCATAATACGCTTAGCGCCACGCTACCAATTAGCACTGTGAGCACTCCAGTGGCCGGACCGTGCGCTATCGGGCCCGTGCCGAACAAAGACATTCTCGTGGAAGGCATGCCAGCGTTATCTCTATGGGACAGTGGCGCTCCTGTAAGCATAGCGGAAGCTGGGTACATCAGAGGTTTGCTTGAAGAAACAGGTGTTGATCCCGCTACTTGGCCGGTCGATCCGCCATCCACCGCTATATCAGTTGCAAACGGTGGCTCTCTCACTTGTGGCGGCTCGACTATCTTGCAAGTATCCATTGGAGGTGAGGCTAAACCGGTGCGTGTTCAGCTATCTAGTGACACACTGTCCTACCCGGTAATAATCGGCACGATTGCATTCACTGACCTAGAAATTGGGCTCGTTAACACTAAGTCGGGAGCCAGCGTGCTTGAAAGCGAGTCGGTAAACCTCCTTTCGGCCGAAACCGCAATTCCACCCGCACAAGTTGATCTCTGCGCACTGACTACGCTAGGACCGTTTACGCAACGGGTGTATCCAATAAAGGTGAGCGCTCCAGATGGTGACTACTTGTTTACTCAGTGCATCGGAGCGCCGGATGAGCAGTTAGTGAGCGTTAAGAAAGGCGTTGCTCGCGTGCGTATAATTTATTGGTCGAACGCGCCATTGGTTTGGGATACGTCCACATCTGTGGGAAAATTCGAGAAGGTTGAGCTTTGCGCATGCGAGGACATTATCGCAGGCGACTCCTTAGCGGAATTCGTCGGTGACCATCCCGGGCCCACTTCGGTCAGCGCGGTTGACGTCAAGTCTCGTCCACCCACCGATCCGGTAGAACGGATGCGTATAATTTGGGACGCTTGCAAAGGCGATGAGAGCAAGCGTTCTGAAGGACAGCGGCTTCAGCTTCGCCAGTTAGTAAAGGATCTCAACGACTGCTTTGCCTTGCACACGTGCGAATTAACGGGCGCAAACGTTGAGCCGATTCACATTGAGCTAACCGAGAAAAAAATCATTCGTGAACCGGAGCGGCCCATTCCCTGGTCCATTCGCGGTCCGGTGGCTGAAGAGTTAGCAGAGATGCTTGATCGAAAGATTATTAGCAACTCCTTGTCTCCCTGCTGTTCGCCTTGTCTAATCGTGCGTAAGAAAGACGGCTCAAATCGCATGGTCGCCGATTACCGGGCCTTAAACCGCGTTAGCTCATGTCCCGCTTATCCGATCCCAAACTGCGAGGACATGCACCTTACGATGGGAAAGCAACGGTTCTTCACCAGTCTAGACTTGATGGGCGCTTATTGGCAGGTCCCACTCGACGAGGAATCCTCTAAGTACACAGCGTTTGCGGCGCTCGGTAGGCAATACCAGTATAACGTGTTAGCCATGGGCTTGTGTGGTGCTCCGGCATACTTCCAGCTGATCATGGACCCTGTTTTTGACGGAATGATTGGCAAATCCGTATTGTGCTACCTGGACGACGTCCTCGTCCTGGGCGAAACCTGGGAAGAACACTTGCAGAACGTCAGGGAAGTGTTTGAGCGTCTGCGCAAGGCAAACTTGAAACGTAAGTCTGCAAAATGCCGATACGCTATGGACCGCGTTAAGTTCCTAGGACACGAGTGGTCGGCTGAAGGAATCTCTAAAGACTCCGATAAAGTGCAACCGATTCGCGACTTTCCAAAACCAAATTCCTTTCCCGTGCCAAAAGACAAAAAAGAACTGCAAAGTATCTAGGGCGTCTTTGGCTACTACCGCAAGTTCATGTTTTGCTATGCGCAAAAAGCAGCACCCCTAAACGAGCTCTTGCGTAAAGACGTTCCGTTCGAATGGACACCTGAACGACAACATTCGTTAGACACTCTGAAATCGTACCTATGCGAGAACGTTACCTTGGCTTTCCCGGACTTCCCTACAGCCGCAAATGACCCTGCGAGACGCTTAACGATCCAGAGTGGTGCATGCAAAACTGGACTTGGGGCTGTTCTCCGTCAGCGAGATGAAAAAGGTCGCATGCGTCCCATTTACTTTGCGTCACGACCGACTAAAGACGCCGAGAAGCGCTATGCAATTACTGAGCTTAAAGCGGCAGCCGTGAGGTTCGCAGTAAAAAAATGGGCCGCGTACATTGTCGGTTTACCGACCACGGTTGAAACCGATCACCAAGCACTTGTATCGATGTTCGGTAAGCGCGAAGAGTGTGGTAACGCACAAGTGGACAAGTGGGCAATGGAACTCAACTCGAGGTTCGACCTCCATTTTGTCTATAAGCCTGGTAAAACTCACGTTGTTGCTGACGGACTCAGTCGAAGCGTGTCGCAAACGACAGCAAATGCGGTGGTAACGCGCGCTAAGGGCAAGAAACGGTGCGGTCCGCATGTTAGCTTTGCTGACCCAGAGGTTCAGCCTTCGATCGGAGAGATGGAGGAAGATGTCTGTGCGCAGAGGAAACAAAACTTGCGTGACGCGCTTAAGAATGACCGAGAGAACGGGCAGCAGATAACGCGTCCTCAGCCGCCAGGAACACCTTGGGACGAACCTTCCGACTGGTTACCGTTGGTTAGTTTGAATGGGCCGATGTGTACAATTTTCTCGAAGACCGAAAATTCAGTCATTCCCCAGCCCTGTTCCGCGACGCCGCCGAATTGGCGCTGGAAGCGAGCAACTTTGTTCTGCATCGCGAAAACCTCTATCGGATTGACACTTCGTCTGCGAAACTGCCGCGAATGCGCCTAGTCGTTCCGCAGAAGTACCGGCAAATGTTGTTCGAAGAGCGTCATTCCGGTCCTTACGCTTCTTATGCATGCGGTTCTAAGGTCTATGAATCGCTAAAACGTGTTTTCTGGTGGCCTAAAATGTGGTCTAACGTAGATCGCTGGGCGAAAGCCTGCCGCACATGCGCATTTGATCGTTCCTCGCGCAAACACACGCCACCTCTGACTCCGGTAGTGTCTCAGCGTCCATGGGAGCTACTCTGCCTAGATTTGCTGCAGTTGCCTCAGACTACTGAAGGACATCGCTATGCGCTGGTTGGAATTGACCACTTCTCGAAGTTCGGGTTTGCATTCCCCATGCTCGACAAAACTGCTGAAGTTACAGCTCGCACGCTAGTTGAACGAATTCTGCTTGTTTTCGGACCAGTAGAGCGCATACATCATGACAAAGGGCGAGAGTTCGTCAATAAAATAGTGCACTGCTTGACTGAGGTGTTCCAAATGGGCCAGACTACCACTGCAGGCTATAACGCTCGCTGTAACGGAACATGCGAACGGCTGAATCAGACCATTCTGGGCATGCTGCGTAAACAGACAGTAATCGCACAACACTGGGGAGAACGAATCCCGTACGCTGTCTTCTCTTACAATTGTACTCGGCATGGGTCGACCGGATTCAGCCCGTTTGAACTCGTAGTAGGACACAGCGTCCGCATTCCTTCCGCAATACCGCAAAATTGGTTACCCGGACCGTACGCCGTTGACGCGGAAGATTACCGCCTAATTCTTACGCAAAATATGGCTGAAGCTTGTGAATCAGCAAAAAGTCGTTTGGAGCGTCAGCGAGCCGTCATGAAGGCGAATCATGACGAAAAGCGAGCCGTTGTAGTGAATAAGTACCGTCCCGGAGATCGCGTTATGGTCCGTCACCCAGCCTCCGGACAAGGAGTAGACAATAAGTTGAAGCGTCGTAATTACGGGCCGTTCCGCGTGGTGCGAGTCGAGCAGAATAATGCTCACATCCTTCCATGGGGACGAGTGAAAGGTCGCACGCAAGGAGTACCGTTAGACTGGCTTGTGCGAGTACCTAGTGAGGTTGGAGAACTGACATATATCCCACGAAAAGAGGGCAAACTAAACCAGACAGGCAACATCAGTTTCGCTACCTTGACTGACTTCTTTGGTTTAGATATCTCGAAGGGAACCTACGTGTTCCGCGTCAGCACCTCGTTCGGGCCATGGACTTCGCCGCCGCGCAAAACCGCCCTCTTGTCTCTGAAGACTACCTGCGGCCTGGGACCCTACGACCACTGCATCGGGCAGTGCAAGGCCGACTGCACCGGCGTCACGCTGCGCGACATCGCTCCGGACGCTACGCTCTCGTCGGACCCGAATCTTCTTCGCATGTACGTGCCGACGCTCGCGCAGCAGACTGCAGTTCTCCGCGCTACTCGCAAGCTGCACGGTGCCTCGCTGGGAGAACTCTGCAAGCGTCTCCTGACTCATCCTGCCGAGCAGGCAGAGAAGATCCTGGTCACCAGCATGTACGCACCCTTCGACACGTCGATCGACGACATTCTCTTGCCGCAGGCCCGTCTGCGCGCTAACCGCTGTGCACTCACTCGCGCCGCGCTCGAGGCTTCTGGAGACCTCCCGCTGACCTTCATCGTCACCAGCACCGAGACGGTCAAGTTGTACACCCGTCTGGAGCTGGAGGACGGCGCGATTGGCCTCTGCATGCCGGGAGCGAACATAATGGGCCAGGTTCGCAAACGAGCCATCTTCCCCTACTTAAAGATGCATTTTCAGGCTTGGGAAGAAGTCCGCAGCAGCGGAACCGAAATGCTCAAGGACCCCTTCCACGTCATCTGCACCACTGCTGAGAAGACGTTCTTCGAGCACTCGGCCGCCATCGTCCACGTCGCCGATGACCAGCTGCAGAAGAAACGCTTCTTCGAGAACAACCAGTTCTCTGGAAGCTGCATGGCCGCCCTCGTCACGCTGGGAACCGCCGAGCGTTCTCCGAATGAGCAGGAGGACCTCTACGACCAGTTGCTGACAGCAGTCAAGAAGGTAAACCACGTCCAGATCGTGGTCATGCCGCCGCCACCCATCCAGAACGAGGCGTACGTCTACCAGGCAAAACAGCTCATGGAGAAGTTTCCGGAGTTGTACAAGATGACCGACAGCGGTGGAAGTCTCCTGCAGGTTAGCCAAGCTAACCTGAATCCGAATAACTTCAGTCCATTTCAGATTGGACGCTACGGAGGCCACGCTGATCGCCGCTACGTGCTCGGCGAGAAGTGGAACAAGGACGGCATTCTGGCGCTCAAGGAGTACCTCGTCCAGGTTTCCGGTCACACTTGGCTGCGCAACGTGCCCAAGGCAAACGCCGCGTTCCCGCTGCGCCAGATGGATCAGCTGCACCTCGCAGTTGCAGGCAATGCGGTAAGTCGAAGCGTAGGACAATTAACTGACTTTGTCCCGCTAGGGCTTAAAGAACGTTCTAAGATAGAAATTGGGCTACCCGGAGTAACCTTTAGAGAGAGTGCCCCTGTGGGTACTAGCTGTTTTAATGTGTTACCGGAGACTGAAGTAACCCGCTTTTTGCAGCCAAATCCTCAGCCGTCGACGTCCGCCCGTTCCAACGACTCCAGTCTGCACACCAACCGTGGCGGCCGCATCAACCGTTCCAACGACGCCAACCTGCACACCATCCGTGGCGGCCGCATCAACCGCCGTGAAGCACCTTCTCGTTCCGGACCGCACTCCACCCAGAACTTCGACCCGCAGATGCTCAACGATCTCCTCTCCGCGCTCAAGCCGTCCAGTGCTCTCTCTTCGAAGTTCAACCGTCATCAGAAGCGCAAATAATCGTCGTTCCCCTTGTCGCCTCCATTGCCTCTTGTGCCTCCCCACTCAGACCCACTTATTCGTTTTTTTACTTGTTTCTTTGTACCCCATCCTCTCCAAATTCGTCTCCACGTCTTCCCCATATGATCCGTTATTAAGCCCTGTATTGTTCTACGCTGCCAGCCTGGAAAGCTGGCCTTAGTGGAGCGGGGCATGTCCTAAGGCGGCGGCTAGCGCTCTCTTTCCCAGCCACGTCCACACCGTTGCCTTTATTGTAATCTCCCACCGTCCCCCAACCAGTCCCTTTCGTTCTGTTCTTTCCTTTCGGTCTGCTCACGGACGGTCGCGTCCTGAATAAACTGAGAGGACTTGTATCGGCCACGCACAAACTAGGCAATAGCCTTATTAGACTAGTAGATAAATTTTAATAAGCCTTTCACGAAATTCTTCGTTTAACAAATGTGTAGAAGTTACACATTCTCAGTCAAGTCGAGCAAACACAATGTCGTTTAGCCTATCCGCCACTGCTTGAGTGACCCGGTGTTTGTTTGAACATTCTTGCTGTTGTCTGGCGGAGCTCGGAACGCAAATCGATGCGATCCTAAGTCATGGGGAAGTCTCAACGGGTGCAGCCCAAAGTCCGTTACAGGGCTGGGCAAGTATCGGATTAGTGTCGGAATTGGCGCCGGATGTCGAGGGCATTTGGGGAATGGCAACGGAGAATCGGTACCTATCAAAACGACCGTTTCCTCCAGCATGAGGTCATAAATCTATCATTTCAGTCAATGCAGCTACCTGTCGTGGCGGACATTTTAGTCATCATATGGTGTTCTTGTTAAATTACCGTTTGGAAAGTGTACCCTGTAGGCTGCAGCGGCCAGATGACAGTTTGACGACTGACTTTTTCCTAGAAGTTTTCTGGATACCCACTCGCTTGGCTGAAATTCACTGTGTTTACTTAGCGCCCCAAAAATATCCCAAGTAGTTCGGTGACGCCTTGTTTGTATGATCAAGGCCGTTTGCCGTCGTCAAAGGTTCCGAATGAAAGCAATGACAGTGCATTTGAAAATGGTACAGAATAAGAGGTATGCTTCGAATTTTCGCCGACGGGCTAGTTGTTCCTTCCTTTGGCGACGATCCCCGCGCCCCTGAACGAGGCTTGAACGTACACGAACCGAAATCGGGTTCGGAAATTCGGTCCGCACAGCAACCTAAAAATTCGCCAAAAATTTTACAAATTAAATTTAGAAATTTCGACACTTGCGGAGCCGGCCAACAATCTACGTAGGCCCGTTTCTTACACTAAGAATATAACAAAAAGTAGCCCTTGTGAAATAAACGAGCAGAATTGATATTTTCGATAATATAAGAAAAAAAACGGAGAAAAGGACCACTTAGGTACGCAAAAACGGAGCCTTGAAGGCTCGGTTGGGTTGCTACGGTGGGGACTAAGGTCTGAGATCGGCTTAGGTACGCATTCCTGTCGCACTGGATCACATATGAGAAAATCATGCACCAGGGTTCGTGAAACGTTAGGATGTCCCAGCGCTTTGATGGTGATTCCCTGGCATAAATAAACTCTTTACTAAACGCTGTGACAAGAGAAAACAAATTGTAAAACGCGATATCAAACGATTGGCTGTAGTCCTCAAGGAAGTAATCCCCATCTGAGCCTGCATTTACCGTCGCGACAATACTCAGTCGGTGAGGGCACTCGTCGTCCGATAGGCATTCCGGGCGGACGTGCTCACCTAAATACAGCTTTGGAACTTGTGAAGCTAACCAACAGCGGTGGTATATTCATCATAATATGCGCACTATATCCCTGAGTCTACCCGTTTACGCTCGGGTCGGGGCTGCCGCTACTTCGGTTGATTTCCGTTTTTTTCGAAGCCTAGTTCGCCACTCGACAGGCCCACTTTATGCATCAGCCATTTTCTGGGTACTGATGCTTACTGCGAGTACTATCATGCTTTCTAGTTTGGGTTACGAGTTCAAACAACAGTACGATCTCGGGCTTGACGTCGACATTGACTCGACTGATTGAAGCGTAGTCGCAGTCGCCCTACATATAGCGCGTGGCACTTTTTCAGCGTGGTTAAATCGTTTTAAGGCATCTTTAATGTAGACTTTTCTGGGGGGAAGAGGGAACTAGACTACAACCCCTTACTTATGATTTTGGACTGAACAAAAATGAGCGTGCGGAGTGTACTCTAAAAACCGACCGACGGCCCATGATGTGGATATCGCTTGGGCATGCTTCGCGAAAACATCCTCATTCTGAGTTCAAGCCCAAGTGTGATCAAAACTTCTTATAATACGACGAACAGAATTTCTGTTTGTGAACTTACGTTCCTCACAGCGACAGGGCATGGAATAACAGACACAGTGCTCTCGAGGCCCACAGTTTTGCGCATGAGTTCCACAGCGACCTTGGGCCGACAGCGATGCGAATAAGCACACGAAGACAACGAAGAGCAGAGCGGACTTCATTGCGACGTGGTCTGCTAGAGAAAATCTCTAATTTTTACGATTTACTATGTTTTAATAATGGAAAAGGAAAGCGATGAGAAAGCTCTAGATCGACTGAATCACTGAGCGGTGACGGATGCCGTAGGAACGTAAAAGCTGGTGGGAGGAGGATGAGCCGGAAAATAGCACGGAACGTCCAGGAGCCGCAACTACGCATCCTAAAAATCATGCGATTTGCAATGTGTTGTTTAATTCGCGAATGATGAAGCACAGGCAACCACTAGCATTCCTGATCACCATCATAGCGGTGATGAGTTGCTTTCCGGAAATTCACATTCTTGGAATGTAGCTCTCTTGCGGCAGCAATTTTTACGACCAAAGTCGATTGTTCAACGAAGACTTTGCAAAAAGCGCTAAAAATAGCTGGTATCTAATAAAATCATCTGCTCGATAACTGCAGCTGCCTCAAGAGCACTCAAGTAAGGCAAGAGCCTTAAGAGCTGCGTCGGTTGAGCACAACGTTTGACTTTTGTACAGCTAACGTTTAGGAATCTTCGCCGTTGCTTCGCTTTTTTCTGATGCCGACGACGACGTTCTCCGTATACAAGCCTAGAGCGCAGGAGTCCGACTTAGTTTGCTTGATGTCGCTAGACTGTGTTCGACTGAACTGTGGCGAAGTTTTGCGCAGAATGCACAGCTATGACTTGGGATAATGCATTACATCCTCTCTCTTGATCCTTTTCCCAAGCGAGCATCGAGTTTTTCGAAGAACCACGAGATGACTTACTTCCGGGCTGTCCTTACCAAACACTCGTCGCTTTCGGAATACCGGAAATAAACCCATCGTAGGCTGGTAAGTTATTTCTAAAAGCTTTTAGATGCCACCATCCGCTCCGCCAAAACTCCATTAGGCTGTCACTGAGGACAGGAAACGGGCCTCTCTAATCCAGGCGTTTCCGTCGCTAATAGTCATGAGATAAGCTCCAAGTTGCCAAAGAACGTGTACCCTCGAGCCTTTCGAGCAAGCCTTAGCCAACCAGGATCATGTAGTCTTTCGCAGGCAATACTCATACGGTCATTCGTGTCTCTTTCGAGGTGCTAAGCGAGTCGAAATGCGAATTTTGTTATAACACTGCTTGTTTTCTGATGGGCAGCGGTCATAACATGTAGCATTTTGAGGTTCGGTCCATGCTAAGCGTGTTACCGTCCTGGATCGAGTACCGCAAATCCTCTAAATGAACCGATAATCAGGACCCTTCCTCTAATTAGCGACTCCCTCAAATTAGGGCACCTAGAGGGGTCCACGCATAGGAACGATTAAGGGTCCCGTCTCGAATCACTGGATCTACGCTAGGGCCGTTTTGGACGGCATTCTAACTCTATATTCTCGGGATTGTTTCAGGGGCGAACATGGTTTTTCAAAATGCACCGGCCCATTGCAATTGCAATGCAAAATTGGGGAGGCTGCCCTAGGGACAGTTGGACGGACCGTCGTTGCGTGCTTTGGAACAATCCAAGCCCTAAAGTTTCTGTCCATAATTGAGTGCCGTAAAAAAGACTAGTAGCAATGCAAACGCAAAATGTAGTAAACACTCGTTCATGACCTTGTTAACACTTGAGGACCGCCCAACAAAATCGGACAAACACCGGCGGTCCAACGCTGATAACGTCCGCGGAAAATCGACCAGTTTGAATTTTGCTTGGGCGCGTTAAAGCCCATAGCCATTTTACTTTCCTTCAGCGTCAACTATGTTCATGCATGTTTAGTCGCGAACATCTCGGCTCACGGCGGCTTCAACGATGCTGCCGGCCCTCGTCTCCGTGGCGCTTGCCGTCTGGATATCGACCGCACGCGGCAACGTGATCAAGATCGCCCATCTTCACCCCAACGACCCGAACATCATGCACGAGCCGCACGTTCTGAAGCTCTGTGCGGCGGATCTGAAGGAGCGAAAGATCCTGCCAGACGAGATCACTATGCAGTGAGTTTTAATGGCCCCTTCCAAAGCAGGCCTGTTAACAGTTAGAAACGATGCCAGGTCGACGCGGCTTCGATTCCGATTCGGCGTTCCGTACCGGATCAAACTATTTCGGCAAAACGTACCATAAAAAATTGACAAAATTCAGGGATTTTTGCAAGAAAAAGCCAGAAACGATCAAATTATTCGGAGGAAATCGACAGTAAGTCCTATTTTAGCCAACCTAAAACCGGTTTTTGACTGAGCCGGGTGGTTCCTTCGATCTCGACAGTTGAAACGTCTGTTCGTTCCAGTCCAGATTTTTTGAAGAGCCGCTAACGGCCCTGTTGGAGTGAGGGCCCATGTCGACATTTTTAACGAGGCCAGTGGGGCACCTGTTTGTCGCTTTTTGATGCCATGCGAAAATAATTTCAGAGTGTACACGATGGAGTCTTGCAATCGCTTCAGCGGAGTGGAGCACGCGGCTTACCTGCACTACCTGAAGAATGCTAGCGTCTACTTCGGCCCGGGATGCAATAACGGTTGGTCCATGCAATTCATAAATGAGCCTACCTACATAACAGTATCACAAACAGTATGTCGACTATAGTAGGGGCATTTTACGTTTTTACCAGCTGTGATGCCTTACCTACGCCGTTAACGGCCTTGCGCCATCTCGCGGAGCATACGGTTAGCGAATCCGGCCGGCCGGATTAGACATGAGCGGCTGGCTAAAGCTCTATGAAGGTCATACCGTCTACGGTAGCATAGGATGGCAATGAAGTACCGCGAAGTAGACTTGCCGGTCCTTACCTAACCGTACCCCGTTCCTTGTTGTTTTCCGTTGTCTTTACGGGAAGCAACACGGAACGGCAAGGGGATAAAACGGGACCGTATCCCGTTCCCTACTTGTACCAAGCTGAGTATGGAACGGTTCGGATTGACGCAGTTCCGTGGTTTTTTTGGTGTACGGCACGGAACGGTCAGTTTTTCGCCGTTTCGTTTTCCTTGCCGTACTCTGCGAAACGGAGATCGGTGCGGGAGGGGTCAGTACGGAACGAAGTTAGGAACGGGACGCGTCAGTACGGAGCGGAGATCGTTACGGGCAGGGTCAGCACGGAACGGCGGAACGGACAGTATGGAACGGAGATCGGTACGGGATGGATCAGTAGGAAACGAAGTTCGTTACAGGAAAGAATCAGCACGGAACGGAGTTCGTTACAGGAAAGTATCAGCACGGAACGGAGTTCGTTACGGGAAGGGTCAGTACGGAACGGAGTTAGGTACGGGAAGGGTCAGTAGGAACGGAGTTCGTTACAGGGAAGGGTCAGCACGGAACGGAGATCGGTACGGACGGTGTTCGTGGTTGCCTAGGTCTACGATAGCTTATGATGGCAGCACAATGCCGCGAAGCCAGAATGTCCGTATTCAGGGCATAAAGCTAGGCATTGACTGTCATGTGCGGCTGTTACATGGAGACACGAACTACCCGTCATTGTAGTCACTTTCAGAGATGCTCATTATCGGTCGGCTCGTCTCGCGCTGGAACGTCCCCATCATCGCCCACTTGTCGGGAGACGACGCACTGTCGGACCGTTCCGTCTTCGACACGCTTGCTTCCGTGGCACTGACCTCCGCTACAGAAATGGCTCGGGCAACTCAGACGTACTTAAAGTTGTACGGCTATAAACAGGTAAAAATCTGTTTCGTTATCGTTAAAAACGGTAACGAAGTGTTGTAGTCACTCATACCAGAAACCCGTAAAAGACTGCTGCTACTGCCATGCATGGTGTAGGCTAAACGAATGCCTTGTGAGGCTCATCGCGACGCTTTTTTAAATGACTTAACTGGGACATGCCAGAAAGTAGCATGTGGATAAGGGAGCATCGTGAGTCGATTACAAATATTACGGGTTTTGGCGTTACCCTTCAAAAATTAACCTTTTCAAAAGACTGCGAACTTTAATAAATCTTTTAAGCATGTTAAAACAAGCTTTTTATAACTAAGTTATTAGGTGCAAAGTACCAGTTAACAGGACCTTAGGTGAGAATTTCGGACTAAAATTTTTGCAGACGTCCCTAAATTTCGATGTCACCGACCTCGAAATTTCATAGGATTACATAGGCAACTATTTCGTAGGATTAGAGGCAACCCTTGCATAGCAAACATTGCCTATTCCCGAGACCTCTACGTCCTCGATTTTAGCCTTTTTATTGCACTGATTCCAGGTCGGCCTCGTCCGCTCCAGCATCAACTTCGACCGCCTGAGCTTGCACCCACTGCGAAACCTTCTCAAGGAACAGGGCATCGATGTCAACGTGGAGATCGAGCTGGACCCGTACATGACCCCGGACGAGATCCTCGCAACGGGAAAGCTGCGACAACTGAGGAATAAAGCGAGAAGTAAGACAAGCGGAATATCACTAGGCTTTAGCTGGGTACTTGCGTACCATGCCGTACTCCATACCGTACCGTTTTGCCGTATTTTACGGCACGGCATACGGCAGGGGCGGGAGAAAGACGGACTAAAACCGTCTTCAGAGATAATTTTCCAAAGTTATACCATTTTTGCCACAACCGAAAACTCTGGCTTCGTCTGCGGCTGGCAAGGAAAAAAAAAGATTTCCTTCGTAATTCACCCATCCGGATTCTGGTCAATTTTTGCATTTAAGCGAAATGTTAACTGACTTCCCTCCATCTCCCTCTTCTATGGGGCTTGCTATGCCCCTGGTTAAATACGACATGGAAAGTCCTGGGTACGCTCCGATGTCTCTTGCTTGAGCTCTCAGTATGGTACGGAGTACGGTACGGCTACCGACTGCTGATCACTAATTAGTTTAAGGGAGCCTCAGTTAGATCCACGTGTCTTTAGTTATCGTCGTCGAGCTCGGCATGGACCTGCACACTTCTCGTGCGTTCATGGTCGCCGCGCTGCGTTCGCAGATGAAGACCAACGACTACGTCTACATCGTTCCCTGGCTGGCACACGTTAGTTTTCTTTTTAGGCAGCGTTTGGGCTAAACATCGTGAACCGGCCCCGTACCATACTCCGTACCGTACTGGCCCCACCCGTACCGTAGGGTACGCAACGCCAGTACGGGCCGTAATTTGGTGTGGTAGGGAACGAGTACGGGCCGCACTAGTGCTAAATGTGGAGCCGTACTCCGTACTGTCCGGACCCACCCGTACCGTACTCCGCACCGATAGTACGGCAGTACGGCACGGTTGGCCATACCACATGTAAGGTTGGGAGTTAAGATGTACGACCACTATCCCTGGGAGGCGACTAACGTCGAGAAGAACGAAGTGCGGACCGCCTATGACGGTACGATCGTCATCACGGCGCACGGCTACGATCGGAAGTTTATCGACGAGTTCGAGGCACGCTTCTCGCAGATCACCGGCGTCGTCAGCAACCATGTAAGCATGTGTACTTGAATTGTACCATATAACGCAGGTGACACAATCCTGTATTTACCCGAAGACAAAAAACATTTTTCTGGTTCTCGCAAAGCCAGCCAAGGCGGAGCTATCCGTTGGCTAATTAAGCCCCACGGTCCGACGTCGATTCCGGTCCAATGCTTAAGGCAATCTTTCCGCACCCAACAACATGGACCGTTTAAAGACGCATGCAGCACAAGATTTAAGATCTATTTTTAAATTATTTAATATAGTTAGAAACGTTAGAAATTTCCCGTCGCTAAACTTTATTTTTTTACGCCTAAATTTTTTTACGTTCTGGCGAAAATACAAGAGTTGAAAAAGGTGAAAGGGAATGACCCAGATTCAGGCCCGTCCACAGTTGCCCAGTACTCGAATCTCGCAGCGTGTCAGCAGTCCACTGGTGTTTTATTTAGTACGCAACGCTCTCGTTCATGTCCTTGTACGATGCTTTGTTCCTGTACGGACTGGCCATTCGCGACGCCTACGACGAGACGCGCAATCAGAGCATCCATCTCAACGGAGGTCTCGTTTGGCAGAAGATGGCGTCCAGGCAGTTCATGGGTACGTTCTTCTAGGGATTGCAAATATAGTTGATGCGGATCCCTCCGTGCCGCCGAGGTTATGCGCCCCACCGTGCAGTACTTCCTGTCGTATCGTTTTCCAATGTGTTCAGTGCTGCAGTACGGTACGGCCGAGTCAGACGGCACAGGTAAACTTAGTCGCCACCCCCTCCCCCCACCGTGATGGGATCCGTGACGTGATGACCCCTTCCGTGACGTGGTTCATGACGCGAATCACGTCACGGATCACGGCCATCACGTCACTGTAACGGGCCCGTTTTTAGACTCCGTGACCCGTGACGTGATGGGCGACCACCCCCGTGGTGCCGTGAATCATGGTGCGGGTCACGTCAAGTCACGGAAGACTAAGATTTGGCACAGGATATGGCATAACGCAGTAAAGTGTCGTGTTTCTTGACGTACGGCGCCGGTCCGAACCGCTATTAGTGTCAACAGTACGGCATGTTTGGAGAAGGTACGGAGAAGGGGTCAGTATGGCACAGAGTACGGTACGTGGCGGAGGGGAGGGGGGAGGGTCAGTCCGGCATGGAGTAGGGTACGACGGAAGGGGTTCCGCATCATCTCTAGTTGTAAGCTCCGCGCCGTGATGAGCCAAATGTTCCATGCCGTTTACACAAAGGCGGCACAGGACGGCGAAAACTGAACTTTATCCGTGCCATGACTTCGCCCCGTGAACACGGCAAAACGGCGCGGCATAGCCCACGATTTAATGTGGCCATCACCTCAACTGCAGAAGTCTACACGATGTTCTAGGTGCCACCGGCCAGGTACTGATGAACAACAAAGCGGTCCGAGTGCCTAGCTACGCGACCTACTACGTCTACAACGGTACGCCTACTGAAAAGTGAAAGCGTTGAGAATGTGCGATTTTTTAGGAACAATGAGAATCGTCGTCGAACTTACCGCTCGCCTCGGAGACAAGCTGAAATGTGCCATGTCCGAACACGACTGCTCCGAGCACGTAAGTTTTCCTTATATAGAGCGCTTAACAGGACGGTGCTTGCACCCTAATTCTGAAAGTATTACACGTCGAGTAATGTGGTCGTGTGTCGGTGGCCTGGGCTACCCTGGGCAAAGGGCTTACCAGCAGGGGTCTCAACTCCAAAACCGGGATTCAGGGCCTGGCGTGTCAAATTCAGGGGTTTTTCAGGGGCCTGGAGTCAAATTCAGGGGGTAAATCAGGGGGTATTTTTTCTGCTTTGTCTTCCATGCATTTCAAGATATACTGGCGCTCCAAAAAAGCACCTTTCAAATGCCTCTTTGAGCTTCAGTGGAACAATGGGCTTTCTACACGAAAAAAACTCAGTGCTACTGCAAAAATATGACCTTATACCCCCTGAATTTGCTCGTGAAAATCAGGGGCAAAAGGCCAAATTCAGGGGGTACCCCCTTGATCAAGGGGGTGTTTGAGATCCCTGCTTACCAGTGGGGCCTTCAAACTGAGGACCCGGAAAACAGCAAAGTGCTAGTACGAAAAATGCCTGCGGTCTCCCTTTGGTATTTTTCTGCGGGTCAGTTTTCGGCCGTTTATAGGGGTTCTGATATATGATTAGGCGAGAGTCCCCCAAGAACAAGCCTTAAGTCCTCTGGCACACGTCGAAGAGCCTGAGCTTTAGGTGGCGCACGAAGTCCTCCCGCATTACTGGCACTCTTACGACGGGTCACTCCCGGCGGACATGCCAAAGTGCGGCTTCGACGGAAGCCTCTGCGACTATACGATGCTCTTCGTCGCTGCTGGTGTGCTTGCGTTCCTCGCCGTAGTGATTCCACTCGGATACTTGTTCTACATCAAAGAGTAAGCAGGGAAGCAGTGATTTACGCCATGCCGTATAGCGGCATTCTACAGAACGATCTCACCCTTAAAATTGAATGGGTCAATGGCCAGGTTGCTGACCTGCCCTATCCCCTTACCGGGAAATGTTTCTCCCACCTGCCCTGGTTGGGCCAGAGAGACGCTCCCTGCTCTATTCCCTGCCTAATGCCTCCGCCTCAAAGCCTGCTCTATAGCGCTAGATGCAATTATTGCCTCCGCACAGATGACGAGATACCTCGATAGTTGCTTGGCTCCAGTGTCAGAACTGCCTAATAGACTCAATATGACGGTACCGCATGTTAGATACACGCATGCGTGCAGTCATGCTAGTTGTGCGGTATCGCATGGAGAAGCAGGCATGCATGTAGTTGTGCACGTGTGAAGTTATGCGTGCGCAGGGCTATCGCATGCATTCGTTCTGTCGTCAGCACAAAGCTCCACCGCATGGCGAAGCATGCATGCATGTAGTCAAGCAAACTAAGCACCAATGCTGCACCGATCAAGTGCGCATACGAAACATGCTGGCACGCTAGTATGCGCCGAGAGTGCGCATAGACCAGAAGGCACGACCCAGCCATTTGCTTGCATAGCACAGCGAGTAAAAAACGCGAGTATGCCTAATAAGGACTGATAGTGTTCAAAATGCGGTCACATGTGATTGAGAACGTTGTTGCCGAAGAGCCACAAGACGAGCATACCGGCATTCCCGAGTAGCGACGCTGTCTGTGCGACGCTCAGGCGATTTTTCAGTCTCACGCTACGTTCCGATGAATGCTGCTTGATTTAGGAAGGAACGCATGCTCTACGACATGANCTCCGTACTGGACCAGTACGGTACGGTACGGCAACCCGTACCGACCCATAGCCGTACCGTACTCCGTACCGTACAGTACAGAACGGCGCCGTAGTACGGTACGACATGCAAACTCTATCTGAGGGTGTGCGGAACCCGTGCCCGTTTCACGGCCGTTCCCGTTCCCCGTTAACCAAATAGTTGATTTTTAAGCTCCTTATTATTTTCCCTTTATGACTATCAGATCAAGGTCGCATTAGGACAAGAGCGGATAAAATGACCGCAGCTATGAAATTCGGGTGAGAAATACGCCTTTTTCATTGCGTTCTTTGTGTTCAGAACGGACACGGGGAACGGACCGTTCTTTTGGCACGGGAACGGAGAACGACACGGGAGGGGGTAGCACGGGAACAGAGAACGGCACAGGGGGGGCGGGGTGTCTTGCCCAACACTAGTAGACACCAGGGCTGAGGCCAGCGTAGATACGTGTTCCAGATGCGTTATAGCACTCGAGACGAAGCCACGCGTCATCCTAATAAAACATGAGCTACTATAGCGCAGTTTAGCTTGATGCCGGGCAGACATAATCTGTCTTTATTAGACGACCGACTGAAGAAAAGAAGCGTTTGACGACACATCAAACGCTCGGCTTCATGGACGTAATACGAACCCTTTGGGGGACGCATTCACTATCGCGGTTTGGGGACGCATTTACCGTCGCGACAACGCGGACGCCAGCCTCCGCAGTCGCTGTCCGCTGTGCAGTTTATCTCGCCTAAATCGAGCGTCGAAACTTGGAAACTAAAGAACAACAGGAACAAGCTCTATATCATTGAGACAACCCGATTACTGCCGAGGCAGGCTACCGCTAGTTTCGGTCGATTTTCGGAAGCCTAGCTCGCCAATCAGTAAAAAGGGTACGAGTGGCGCATGATCCAGCGTACCGTTGTTGCCTACCTCGCCAGTGCGCTATGCCTTTTTGACATATGTGTACCTAACACAGACCCTAAAGGATGCCAGAGGGAGGGTTGAGCGGGTCCCAGTACGCTCATCGAAAAAAATCAAACATAAGAGCATTTACTAATGGTTTTCGGTTTGCGAAGCAAAATTCAGTTGTAGTTTTTACACGGTTTTCTACAAAGTTTGGTCGATTATCTATGAAATGTCGCTTTTGCCGGCCCCGAGCGGCGGCATCCTAAACCTCTCGGGATGTGCGAAGAATCGCATCGTGAGCCCGGTGCAGCACTGGGTGGCTTTGCAAACTCCCAGGTCGAGTTAAAATTTCTGACGATACAGTCCGCTTGCGAACTTACGTTCCTCGCAGAAACATGGCATGCCATAGCAGACACACATCTCTCGCGGCCCACAGTTCTCCGCATGAATTCCGTAGAGAGTTGTTCCGCATGAGGGAGGTAGGGCTGACTGCACTGCGAATAAGCACGCGAAGGCAACGATGAACAGGGCGGTCTTCATAGTGACTTGGTCTGAAAGGACGAGAACCCTCTTCGTTCTAGAAAACAATCGGCACTGTCATCTGTGAGCGCGGACACGGCTCCGACGTCGCGGCTCACTTCACGGCACAGCCATGCAGCGGGGTGGAGGCTGGAAGGAGTCATGAATACCGCTCGTATACACAGACCTAGAGCGCTGTTAATGGGAAAAAAGTTTTAAAACCTTGGGAAAATAATAGACATAAACGCCACAACGCGCCCCAACAGTCACAAGTATGCCCCAAGACATCCCGTGCCTTTACGATGGGGCGGAAAACGGTAACTGAAGGACGACAAGGCTAAAAAATGTCCGTTTACTACCATTGAAAAGACCCGGCTTGAGCGTAATGTGAAGTCGGGCCTTGGAGGAGGACGCGTAGTTTTGTCCCAACGACCTCGGCTAGCTACAGCTAGAAAATGGCGTCCACTTTTTTCTCCATAAAAAGTATTCCTTTATACAAACGACGGTCCGCGATGCGCATTTTCTGTTGCGGATAAGGACGCGAAAAGTGAAATAAAAGAGAAAAGCGACGGAGCGACTGCGTTACTGAACGGTGACGGATGCCCGCTCTTAAAATGATTGAGCCAGTGAATGTTGCTGGATAGGAATCATTCGAGGAGCATGCCGAGAATAGCGCAAAATGCCCGGAAGTCATGATGACGGGCTCTACAAGTCAATCGTTTTCGTAATGTATTTTTCAGTCTTGAATGATGAAGCACAGGCAACCGCTAGCATTCCTGATCATCGTCATAACGTCGATGAGTCGTCTTCAACAAGATCACGTTACTGGAATTAGGCTTGCTATCGCTATTTTTGCATCAAAAGGGAGAATGTACAACATACCTAAGTTTCGAAGAAAAGGCCACAACTACGTTGCAGGGCCGTATTTAGCTGCGGGGTGGGGCGAGGGGAAGGCAAGGCAAGGCAAGGCCGTATTTAGAGAGGGGGGGATATTGGGGGCCAGCCGAGCCGAAGGCCGCCGATAGGATAAGGGGGGACCCTGTGTAGAAGAAAATTTTTAGAATGTCAGTAAATTTTGTAAGGTTTAAAGGCTCTAAATTACTTAATATAGCCTAAATAAGCCATTTTTAATGTTATTCTAGTGATCTGAGGCCATCTAGACCCCTTTTGACTCATTTTAGAGGTCCACCCGCCCTTTCCCCGACCTCCACGCCCCTATCCTGAAATCCTGCCTACGGCCTGCTACGTTGTATCTACTAAAAGCTTCTTCTCTTCACTCCCAGCTGCATGCACACCAGGATGCACCCTAATGTGACGCCGTGTCAACCTAGCAAGTGACCCTCCTATTTTCAGTTCTAATGTTTTCGAGTTCAAATAGTTGGTGTCGGGCGCAAGGCGCCCAGCGCAAAATTGAAAACCCTTATTGGAATAAAAATCGGATGGTCGCAGGCGAAGCCTGCTCCTTGATATCCGCTTGCAGAAGCGATGTGATTTCGAGTAACCCCCTTTGATTGCAGAAAGCCTGTGGCGTTACAAAAGTTCCGCGAAATTCGGCGCCGACGTCGCACACGAGTACCACCACTACTACAAAAAGCTAAAACCCGACAAGAGGGATTTCGTAGTAAAATCCCAGACCAACTGAACACGAACGGGCCACGTCAAGGTACCAAATCGGACAAATCATAACGGTCCAAGCATTTGGAAGTGAACATTTTAATGGATATACAATTGGCAGAATCGGGAGACCTCGGCGATATAGGCGTTTACACGCCGGCCTAGGCGGATACAGCCCCGCCAATTGCCTCGGCATGTCCTGTCCTTGTTAGTTGACAGCTGGTTCATTGACGGAAAGGCTGTTGAGCTGTGCAGACTTGGGTGTTTCGTCGCTTTTCCTGATGCCTTGCGGTTCACTGCATTCAAACATAGAGCGCAAGAGTTCGACTTAGGCGCTGGTCAATGTCCGACTAAAGTGTGGCGAAGTTTAGCGCAGTATGCACACCCTTCCGCAGTCACAACGCATTACACTCGTTCATGATCTTGTTTCAGCGAGCATCGAGATTTTCGAAGAATCACGAAATGACTTGCTTCCGGCGTGTCTTACCAAATGCTTGTCGTTTTCGGAATACCGGAAATAATCCCACCGGAAGGGTGAAAAGACGGAATCCTGAAAGCTTTTAGATTTCACTATCCGCCCGGCCAAAAAGTCCATTAGGCAGGCGCTGAAGACAGGAAACGGATGCGCATTAATCACTTCACATCCGTAGCAAACAGGCTTGAGATAAGCTCCAAGTTGCCATAGAACGTGAGTCTCTTAGTCTTAGGAGGAGCAAGTGTTAGTCGCTGGATCGTGTAGTCTTTCTCAGAGGATATTCGTACTGTCATCCGTGCCTCTTCTCAGGCGCTATGCGAGTCTAGGGGATGATTTTGTTCTGTTTGTGCTAGAATGGGAAGCATCTTGTATGGTTCCGAGCGTTTGAAGCGAGTGTAAAGCGTGTTAGCGACTGTCCTGGACCGAGTACCTGTTGTCGTTTTACCTTTATCGAACTCTACATTCTCGGGAATGTAATAGGGACAACAATGTCTCTGCGAGGGACAATGGTCCCCATTGCGATTGTAGTGCAAAATCAGTGGAGGCGTCACATGGACTAACGATCGCCACTCGGCATCCGCACTGTGCCGCCCCCTCCCCAACCGTACCATACCGCCGTACCGTAGTATGGTACGGTACGTCTGCACCACCACTGCTGTTGCCGATCTTGAACGGGGACCGGTGGTCGGTCCCCGTAAATGAGGGCCTTAGCAGAACCAGTACTTTTGGGTCGGTCACCAAAGTCGAGCAAACATCACCGGTCAAACGCTGATAACGTCCGCGGAAAATGGGCCCGTTTGAATTGCGTTTGGGCGCGTGAAATCTTATAATTTTGTGCTTCTTGATCGATAGCTAAACGTCCTAGATTTTTAGCTGTGAATAGCCCGGCTCACGGCAGCTCCAACGATGCTGCCGGCCCTCGTCTCCGTGGCACTTTCTGCCTTGATATCAAGCGCATACGGCAATGTGATCAAGATCGCGCATCTTCACCCCAACGACCCGAACATCATGCACGAGCCGCACGTTCTAAAGCTCTGTGCGGCGGATCTGAAGGAGCGAAAGATCCTGCCGGACGAGATCACCATGCAGTAAGTTTTAATGGACCCTTCCAGGGCAGGGTTGCTAGCGGATCAGTCGCAGCTGACCAGGGTCCTGCCCGTAACGGTAGCTTGCAATGGAACTGGCCACAGCAAATTAGCCAAAAATTAGCGATTTTTCGGGAAAAAAAGGTAAGGAATGGGCACAACGTCCAAAAAGTGCGACACTGACTTCAACCGATTGTTTTCAAAACCTCGGTTTGTTTTCGTCAAAGGCGGTTAGGTCCTGTACCAAGACTTCGTGGAACGGTAACTGCTCTATTCCAGAGGTGCCCACATGGAGTAACCTACCGTAATGCTTCTAATAGAAGCGCAGCGCCTCTATTTTTGCACACTGCCAAAAGTGCGCCTCTATTAGAGAGTGCGCTTCTATTTTTGCACACTCACTGGCCAAGAAAAATAGGAAATATTGACTAAAACCGGCTCACATTTGGTAAAAAAAAATCATCAAAACCAGGCCAAAACAATTGGCTAATGGCCCAGTTGAGCCGTGCCTCCTTAATTCTAAGCAAAACCAGCCAGGTTTGAACGTGCCAGCACCTCTACTAACCTTTCTATAGGTCTTCAAGAGTGTACCCTTCGCCCAAGCTATACGCTTGGGTCGTACTTCACAAAAATTGGTGCGCCTCTATTTTTTTACTTCCCCGAAAAGTGCGCCTCTATTAGAGACTGCACCAGGGCCGTAGGCAGGATTTCAGGATAGGGGGGGGGTGGATGTCGGATCAGGGGGTGGACACCTAAAATGGGTCAAAATGGAGTCTAAATGGCCTCAAATCACTAAAATAACGTAAACAATGACATATTTAGCCTTTATTCTTTACTTTAGACCTATTTTATCTTAATTTTTTACTAACATTTTAAAAATTTTTCTTCACCAAAGGGTCCCCCCTTACCCTATCGGCGGCCTTCGGCCGCCGATAGGGGGGGGGTGGGGGGGGACCCCCCC
>JNEY01000839.1:48154-58358 GCA_020875895.1 Aphelenchus avenae
ATGCGGTGGTCGCGGGCCGCAATGGGATGTGGAGGTCATGCGGTGGTCCCGTACCGCAATGGGATGTGGTGGTCATGTGGTGGTCGCGGGCCGCAATGGGATGTGGCTGTCCCGGGGTCCCGGACCACAACGGGATGCGGTGGTCCCGGACCGCAACGTGATGCAGAGGTCCCGGGGTCCCGGACCGCAACGGGATGCGGTGGTCCCGGACCGCAACGGGATGCAGTGGTTCCGGGGTCCCGGACCGCAACGGGATGCGGTGGTCCCGGACCGCAACGTGATGGAACGTGCCCTTTAATCGTATCGAAGGGAGCTGGAAAGTTTCCCCCCTTCAAAAGATCCTCCCCTTCCCCTCCGATAATGTGTAAGATCCAGATGCTTCATCGAGGAATCGAGGGCTTAGCGGCTATCGGTCATATGGTAACGTTTGCCGATGTGACGTACTAAGAACACTTCGAGAGCACTTTGTTGGCAGCGTTCTTTGCAAGGTTTTTCTCTGTTTGCGTTGCGCAAATAGGATTATACGCGCCGTTGCGCTGACAGAATGTGCGACCAGGGAACTCGCGCATCGAAATCTTCCGTAATTACTCACAGAAAGTACACGCAGGAAAAAGTGTTTACAAGGCCATAACGGTTACAATTCCTCGTTTCGGAAGACAAGAAAACGGTGAATAAAAATTACTGGGTAAATTCATGCAGACTTAACTGACAAATCCTTTTGTTTACGACAACGAATGGGATGATTGATAGTGCACTTATGACAGTGTACTATCAACACACACCGGGAGGAATTATGTGCATTTTAATTGGGCAACGCTAACGATGGTTGGGCAACGAACAAACTAACTGCGCAAAAATGTGTTTCAGTATCGAACTGCTTTCGTTACAATTCCGTATTTCCTCGAGTTTCCTCCATGCCGGCATCGAGCAAGGGAGAGGGCTATTTAGTCAAAATCGGGTACTTCTTCCTTAAGAGCAATTCTTTATTCTTTCCGCTACATTAGCCTCGATTTCATACGCGTCCGGTGGGCAGTTGCAAGCACCGCGGCCTGTAGGACTCTGCCCTGGACAGAGCGGACGCCAACGAGGAGTTCCAATGAGGCTGATTTTCATTCCCCGTGCCTCACTTGACGCGCGTAACTGACGGCAAGCTTCCATAAGGATTTTCCAAATATAATAACGTTGCCTTCTGCGAAACATTGCTACAGGTGATGCGCCTAACCGGGACCGTAATACGGTACGGCAGTCTGCACATGACGAGTGGCTACGGCACGGAGTTCGGTACGCCGCCATAAAAGGCCTTGTGTTTCATGTCACTCCCGTCTCGTATTTAGCGTAAGCGGCACGACGTTTTGGCTCACTACGCGTACAGTGCGGGAGGACTCAATACGGCACGTTGTTCGGTACGGGCAGGTCTACCCTCCATTTTGTCATCCTACAAACTAGCCTCAACGCTTCCGGATGCCTGAGGCAATATTAACTCAGGCTATGTCTAGTCGCCCTCTTCATCTTTGGCCGGCCATGTGTAGGCCGTAATAGGCCGTCCAAATTAGCCTCCTCCTGGCGCACTTTTCGCCCCTCTAATTGCCTTCCAGTTCCTTGTAGTCGGCAAGCAGAATCTCCAATAAACAGAGGGAATTTTCGCACAGAAGAAGTTCTCTGGTGCGGGGATTATGCCCCCGATTGGGGCGTCGACAGTCACCGCGATTTTGCGCCTCCACGCGCACCGCACAAACACGGGCGATGTTGTTTTTGCTGGTGGCGAAGGTCGCATTCGTAATTGGGGAGGCGTTGGTCGGGGCATTTCCATCATCGCGGCGAGATTGGAGGACCTCCCCGCGCTGACACTTCCATAAATAGTCGCAGCGTCCGGGAAAATCATCGCAGCCATTTTCCCGCACAAGTTTCTTTTCGCGTTCGCGCAATGGTGGCCTTCGTGGGCCGCTAATTGGTCTCCTGAGTTTGTTGGAAATGGGATTCTGTGTGCGTTTCCTGCAAAGCTTGTAACTGGAATCGTTTGAAAACCGTTGACAGGTCGTGTAGGAAGATCCGAGCTGATCTTTGTCGGAAAATGTGATCGACCACGGATTCCTGGGCATGTCGAGCATGCATCTGGATTCATTGTTGTTTTTGGCCTACCGCTAGGTTTCGCTGCCTAAATTTTGTCATTATTTTTTAACCGATTCGTCCAAGTATGTGTGCGGTATTTGGACCGTAGCCTTGAGCTAAACTGAATTTTGGAAAAACTGAAATTGCACTAGAAACCTATGTGGATACGACTCCTACATAACTTTGATTAGTTGGAAATGCCGTGCACGATTCGTGGGCAGTCCAGGTGATACACCTGCTAATGCTCAGCCAACGGATATGCGTTCATAGCGGCACGTCGTGCAGCAGCACAGGCATAGGTACCTGTCAGGCATGCTAAATAGAAAGCATGTGGGGGTTAGGAGCATCTCCTAATGAAGGAAATCAGAGAATCGACAACATTGAACACATTTTGTGATCGTACCCGAATACACAAACACCCAACCCTCGAAACGGATCAAACAATTCAATTTAAAACTGGACACTGCATGCGGTACCTCTTAGTACGCAACATGCGGTACCGTTGGTACGCATGACTGCACGCAGGCAGCATGACTTAGCACTTGCTCTTCCATGTAATTTTAATGTCCTTCGGATCATACCGAACCCTCTCGCGAACTCGTGTGAACCAACAAGTTCCTCTATTTCTACTCCTACTACTCTATTCTACTCCAAGCACCTTTTCAGCCCTACTACATCGAAGTGATCGACGATGCCGAACTACAAGCTCACCTACTTCAACGTACGCGCCATGGGCGAGCCCATCCGCCTTGTCCTCCACTACGCTAAGCAACCGTTCGAGGACGTGCGTATCGGCGACGATGAGTGGAAGGATCTCAAGCCGAGTAAGCTATGCGATGCTATGTACATGAATTTATCAAAAGGTCACATTTTAGTGCGAACATGCACTTGACCACTGAGATTCCATATATAAAAACAAAGACAAACTGGAAAATGCCGCACTCGAATTATCCGCCCATGAAAAGAAGGAAGGTGTCCTCCGCGAAGAAAAAGTTATCGGAGAAGAGAGACACGCAATTTTCTCGGATTTAGAGACCCCTTACGGACAGCTTCCCGTGCTCGAAACGGACGGCAAGGAGATCGCGCAGAGCTACGCAATCTGCCGTTACCTGGCGCGCAAGCATGGACTGGCCGGAAAGGACGACCTCGAGGCGGCTCAGGTCGACTCGCTCGCCGATTTCATGAAGTGCGATTGCAATTCTGCGTTAAGCACCAACATCGACTATTTAGGGACATCGGCACGGACGTGCGCCCGTGGTTTGTCGTGGCGCTTGGACGCGAAGACGGCGACAAGGTACGTTGCAAAGCATACGCCGTACAACCATAGCTGCAGGGAATGTCCGAATGACCCAAACCCCGAAGATGCGGAGACCGGGACCTGCGAAAATATGAGGCAAACTTCGGGGCGGGCCTTGCAGTGATTGACGCGGACTAAAATGATTCATCAGCAAAAAATGCTAACAAAAGTCGGATAGCCCCACTAGTGTTCGGACCCGTGCCCGTTTAACGGCCCGTTCCGTACCCGGTTTTCACGGGCACGGGGAACGGCACGGGGGGGGGGGGTCCAAGAACGGCTGCCGTTCTTGGACCCGTTTTTTTGCCTCAAAATCGCGCCCCTTTGGGGGTGGATCCTACGGGGGGATCCTTTGGTGAACAAAAAATTCCCAAAAGTATGAATATTTTGTACAAATTTTTACCTTAAGCGCTAATGGGCAAAATGGCTGCTCTGATGAAATTTTTCTATGAAAATACGGCTTTTTGGGCGTATTTTGGTTTGAAGAAAGGGCACGGGAAACGGACCGTTTTTTGGCACGGGCACGGGGAACGGCACGGGGGGCAAAAATTAGTGCAAAAGTTGTCTCGAAGATTGCTAAAGAGAATGCTAGGCTACATAGAACCCTTCCGATACCGATGCCGGGAACGAAAGAAAGGCTGGACTCCGATGCCTACTTAGTGGGCTTTTTTAGGACAAGCTCGAGAAGGACGTGCTTCTTCCGGCGGTCGAGAAGGCCTTCAAGAAGCTCGAGACGGTGCTCAACAACGCTGGCTCTGGATTTCTGGTTGCTTCAGGTGAGTTATCGCTAGCGATGATGCGCCGTAGCATGGCGTACTCCGTGCCGTTCCGGTTTGCCGTTATTAAGGTTCGGAGTAGGTACGGTACGAGGGGGATGCCAGTACGGTACGGCTTTACGGTAAGGACGTCAACTGTTCCGTCCCTTAACGTACTCCGCACCGTTTTGCCGTATTTCGGTACAGAGTACGGGACAGGGGCCAGTATTGTACGGCTCTACGGCTGGTACGTCAACCTTTCCGTGCCGGAACGTACTATGTGCGTACCGTTACGACCTTTTACGGTACGGCAGCACATTAATGGAGTGTCGGTACGGTACGGTTTTACGGTAGGTACGTCAACCGCTCCGTATCGTACTCCGTACCGTGACGTTTTGCCGTCCTGGGGTACGCCAGTACGTTAGGCGTTTCAGGACAGCACGGAGCGCGGTGCGGTACACATTATCTCTAGTTCAAAAGTCGCCAATCTCGTCCATTCTCTGCTTGACCAACGTCTTTTTGCGCAACAAAATCTGTGTTCAGGTGTGACCTGGGTGGACTTCGTGCTCGCGGAGCGTCTGCACACCTTCGAACTGCTGAAGCCGGACATCCTCAAGCCGTACCCGAAGATCAAGAAGTACCTGAACCGCGTCTACGATCTCCCGCAGATCAAGGACTACATCGAGAGCCGTCCGAAGTCGAACGTCTAGTCGTCTTACGACAGCTACCCGAGCTTGTTTTGTAATCGAACCGCTAATCATATTTGTTTCTTTCGCACCGTTTAGTCAGTAAATTTTCATTTTCGAACCGTTATGTCGTGGTGCCCGTTTAAGGCTCTCTCAAGTACAGCAGAGCGGTTCCGCTAGAATCTTTCTTTGTACTTGCGTCGAATATACTGGGCAAGAACGGGAACGCAGGGTCAATTGAGAACGCAATGGACACAAACGGGGCAAAGCCACCTCAGAATTTTCTTTGGGGCGACTACTCACTTTTACGGCGTCGTCCGAAGGCAAGCTCAATACACAATCTTAGTGAATGCCCCTAGAGTGGTACCTCAAAACATGCGGCTAGAATGGGGACATGCATGTTTTCAAACACTATTTAGAACTCAGCTGAAGCTTTCGCTGCAGACACTGCGCAACTATGTACCGGAGCAACAATTTTATGGCATAATTCAGCAATAACAAGCTCTTAAGAACTTAAGAGCACAGTCTAACGTGAATGACTACTTTTTCGCTCGGTACGCCTTGATGGTCTCTCCAAAGCGTCCGACTTCGTGCTCCTTCAGGTCCTGCAAGTGGATGAACAAGCGGTCCGGAGCGATGTTGAGTTCTTTGCCCAGGTAGTCGGTGATCGCGCGCGTGTACTCGAGGTTCTGCTGTTCGCCCAGGCATCCGATGGACTTGATCTAAACGGGAAAGTTGAAGTTGGTTAGCAACGAGAGCTCTACAGGTCAATAACGCATTCACCGCCCCCTAACCGTAGCCACAACAGTGCCTGCCAAGCCGGGTTTTGCAAATAAAACGGTTACCCTCACCGGTAATTGCCCTTAACGATTTAGGATTTTCTAAGCCTAAGTTGTGGCAAACAGTTTAGGCCCCAGCTTAAGCGTTTACGAGACCTGGGTCAGAGCTGGGATTCAAATCGAGACCGAGTCCGAGAGTCCGAAAACCAACCGAGACTACCAAAATGCACCGTGACTCTCCATTTTCCGAGACCGAGATTTGGTATAACCTCGGGGAACGGGGGGCATGGCCCTCCTAAAATCCGGAGGGTCCGAAAATTAGCAAAGGGATGGGGGTGACCCTTATGACCCCTATAATTGCGACGGTTGAAGGCCGCCGCGAAATTAGGTAAGGGGCACCAAGGGGGATTTCTTGGCGGTCAGAACCTTGGCCCACCCTAAGCTCTTGCCCCCCTAAATTCGCATGCTCGGTACCTTTCCGCTATATGTAGCTTCCCAGCCAAGCGGACACAGGTATTCTGAGTCCTATTGCACAGAACCTACCGTCAATATCGCGTTCGTCTGCGACGCGTCGGCGCCGATAGTGCAGTCCTGCTCGACTTGCACGTGGAGAGCGATGTCCTTGCTCGGTTTCTGCATCACACCGCCGAGGAGGGCGACGAAGCCCTGCTTGAAGTTGGGCGGAAAATTGCGCGCAAGAGCGTTGGTTACGAGATGGACGAGTGGCATAATAAATTCGAGCGCTAAAATTAAAGTAAGAACCGAACGAGTTGGTTAGTCGTTGAAATAAAAAAACATTGAGAGAAACACGAAAAAACGTCGTGTGTTTGCCATATCGAAAAAACACAATTGAATCCCATATGGGATACCAGAGTAATAAAAGCGTCTTGTCACAAGCGCAAACGTCGGGGAATCGATGAAAAGTCCGACACAGAAGAGAGGATTGACCTTCCGACCGCGAGAACTACGCGTCGAGCAAAGAACGCTCATATATCGAGTGCGAAGAAAGTGTACTACTGGTTTCACACGAGGTCAGTGCTGCTAAGGAAATGTCTGCTGGACGGAGGAAATGAAAATAAACTGCGGGAACCTTTGTTCTGCAAATTCCATTCGCTTCAGTAATTTTCGCTGGATTAAAGCAAGCGGTCGGCTTGAAACAAGTCATCGCACAGCATAAAGCCAATGTGACCTTATAGGACCGAAAGGCGACCTTCCGACATGCAACAGCTTTTCTCTATTGCTTTCCCAGAAGAACAAATTGTCAAAAGCCAGTGGAATCTGTATGGAAATCAGCGAAAATTGTGTCGCAAAATATCGAAGTGGCTGCTTGTGGCTTACCGGTGGAAGGCAGTCTCTCTTTGTCGAAGTATGCGACGCAGGCTATGTATGTTCCGGAAGTTTGCGAAAATATAGTGCAAAATACCCACAAAAACTTACAGAATGTACTTCCTGGATATTCGGATTTTTGCCTACCTAATTACCTAATGAGTTTAGAACACAATTTGCACCTAAAGTTTCTGCAGTTTTAATATTTTCTCAGCCTACAGGTCCCTGGTACGCATCCGCCTACTGAGTGAGTAGTCCATGCCGAGCGATTACTCGTCACCTCCGCATCACTCAAATGATCCTGTAATCCGAAGCCAATAAGTAAGCATCAAGAAGACTCCGGTACGTCTTCACACTAAGAAAGCTCTTTATTCATAGCAGAATACAAAAACGTGAAAGCCAGCAAAAAGTGAGTATCAGTCTCATAGGCACAGCAGTCACTAGCATCTACGAGTTGTTGGAAAGTTTGTTCAGTGAAGCTTATTTCTTCGCCCGGATCGCCTGCACAGTCTCGCCGTAGCGTCCCACCTCATGCTCCTTGAGGTCCTGGAAGTGAATGAACATGCGGTCCGGAGCGATGCTCAGCGACTGAGCGAGGTAGTCGGTGATTGCGCGCGTATACTCGAGGTTCTCCTGCTCGCCGAGATGCCCGATGGACTTGATCTAAAGGCGAAAAATAGAACGTGAACATGAAAATACGCCATTTTTCCTTGCTAAGGCTTCTCAGCACTCCTCCGTTTCGATACATGGTCCTCACTAGAGGTAACGTGCAGTGCCGTTTTGTCGTTAACACGGCACGCCGATCAGCGGTAAGCACGGCACGGTCCATAACATGGACACGGGATACAAAATATCCTTGTTGTTTAAGACCGGCAGACGTGCCGTACTACGGCCCGTACCGCAATACACCGTACCGTACGTCGAGGTCAGTTCAGCACGGAGTACGGTACGCCTCCAGTCTCTTCGGTATTTGGTGCTAGTACAGTCCGCAATAGCACCGGGCCGTATTGCGACCCGTACTGGTCGTAGCGTACCGTATGGTACGGAGCACGGTACGGTGTCCAGTACGGAACGGAGCAGGGTAAGGCAATCGGCCACCGATCTTAACGAGTTACCTGCCTGATATCGCACACTATGCGAAGGGAGCTCAGCTCACCGGTAGCACATTAGCAGGAGCTGCCAAGCGCCTCGAATAGGCATGCTTTAAGCTCCGGTACTCACCGTCAATATAACGTTCGGCTGCGTTGCGTCGCATCCGATGGTGCAGTCCTGCTCCACTTGAACGTGGAGAGCGATGTCGTTGCACGGCTTCTGCATGACGCCGCCGAGAAGGTTGACAAAGTCCTGCTTGAAGTTCGGAGGGAATTTGTGCGCGAGGACGTTGGTGACGAGCTGGACGAGCGGCATGTTCTAAAAGATAGATCGTAAAAGACTTTCAACAACAACATGCGAGAACGACTTCATACACGCTCTTGGCCGTCAGCCGCCGTTCCAAAAATTGCGCTTCCTTCTTCCTTGTAGCACCTGCAGGACAAAATGTTGGTTCAAAGGACCAAGCGGACTCCGCTGAGCATAACCAATTTTTTCAACTTAAGTACAGGGACGAAACCTAGTGCTAAGAGGTGAAACCTACCAGGTGAAAAGAAGTGCACAAAACTTCTTCTTTTTTAAAATACGTTTCCTTAGGCTTTTCAGGAGTGCCTGTGATTTGGCTTTTCTTTGCCCACATCGGGCTTTTTGACCGCAAATACCGAAGAGCTACGTGCGCGTTGGCTCAGAACGAACTGCGTTTGAGTAAGGCCCACAACTTGGAATAGTTTCCCGTTCGTTACATAAAAAAATGCAAGGAAAACACACACAAACATGGCTCGCAATGACTAAAATAAAAGCAAGAAACATGTCGGAATATAAAGCTTCTGTATACATAAAAGACGTGCCTCTTTTGCGGAACACATTCACCGAAGCGGAAGTAAAAGCGCAGGCTGAAACAAGCGGTCGTAAAGACAACACCAAACAAACGTGTCCCAACGCGAGGCGACGTCGCACGCGAAGAGTGTGTCCTCTTCCCAGCAGGAACTATTTCCTGCGTATCGATTCGACATTCGCGACTCCAAGCTGCGGGTCGCCGGAAGCAAACAAATACAACGGTGAGTGTGGAGGAAGGCGACCCTCGAAAATGATGCGTCATCCATCGGCGCAGGTGCGGGTCTTTCAGCCGAACATTGCGAACGCCTTAACTCCGGGTAGAATGACGTTTTAATTGCGAAACGGGATAGACCAAAGGGGAATTTTTGCGATGTAATCCTTACGATATTCGCTGCTTTGACTGTCCTCAACAGGGCTAGGCGCCCTTGTGGTTAGGAACGTTCCGATCCGATTCCACAATTTAAAATCGGTTAACGACTCCCGATCCTAAAATAGAGCGGTATTCATTGTCGACTCCAATTCCGTGCTGCTCTGGTCATCTGTGTTCGCAACAGATTTGTCTATACCTAGGGATCGGTTACTGCCTGCTCTATCCAAGTAAGTCTTGTAGTGGCAGCTTTTCCGTACAGTACTGAACGGCAGCACAACATGCTACTACGGACCGGCCAGCAAACTTCCGTCAATGCTTCATGTAGAAGGTTCTCCCGTACGCGTCAGTCATGCTTTCCGAGCTTGTGGAACCTACTCTAAGTGTAGTTTGTGCCGCACTGCCGGCTAGCCACCCACTTTAGGCAGTTAGCCGAACCCATTCCATATCCGCATCTTACAGTCATTAACGTTTGCGATAGCGAACTGGGAATAAGCCCAGCCTGATAGCGGCATTCTTTTTCCTCGCTCAGTACCAGTTATAATGTTTCCGTAAAGCGCTGGCATGATGACGCTATACGGCGCAAGTTTTATGCAGTTTACTTCTCTGTGTGACAGCTCATTATAATCTTTCTACATACCCTAAATCAAGCAACCTTTTTAAGTGGACTAACGACGCTCATATCCGTACAATAGAATCAAATGAGCTTTACCCGAGCTTCGTGGATACCGAAGAAAAATGAGATCCATCATTCTGCCCGTTTAGAAATACCGGGATGCACCAGGTCCAGGCCTTCGCATGAGGTCCGCGTTCCTGCGCTTATTTCGCTTATTCATGTGAGCTTATACCAATCTGATTTCTCGAACCAATTGCCGATGGATTTAGAATCATGAAACTGCCGAGTGAAACTCTCCTCGACTCGCTTCAGTGCCTGGATCGACCGAGCCTTGACGCGGTCCAAT